>QNGE01001596.1:0-25849 GCA_008508345.1 Paragonimus westermani
GATTAAGGGCCTAGAATTGGAAGAAGATGATGCACTGGTTTCTTTCGATGTGACGTCGCTTTTCACTATCATACCGAAGTAGCTTGCGATAAAATGTATGTAGGACCTTACAAGTAAGGACGACAACCTCCGCAATAGAACGAAACTCTCCAAAGGAATTGATTCAATTAGTGGAGCTCTTCATGGTGACTTACTTACAATTTGACAGTCGAGTCATAAAGGCATCTATCAGAGGACCCACAAGAAGTGAACATGCAAAAAGTACAACACGGCACATCTGGAGCAATACAAAGGATGCTGCAACAACTGGGCATCCAAATATCACACAAGCCAAACTCAACACTCCGTTCGGCTCCGATGAATGCTAAGGATCATCGCGTGGTCTACGCGATTCCATGCCTCGGGTGTGACCAACCGTATGTGGGGGAGATGGGCAAACAGCTGCGCACACGCGTGCACGAACACGAATTAACAATGCGACGAGCCGACCCTAGATCACAACTGTGGCACCACTGCGCGGAAACAGGTCACGAGGTCAACATAGACCATGCAAAAGTGGTCGCGCGGGCGAAAATGAAAGGGGTACGACTTGTACTCGAAGCTCTCTATTCGCGGAATTCGTTCAATCGACATGTCAGCATCGTTGACGGTGAAACGAAAGGCGAGCGAGGACAGAAGGACAGGCTGACAAGGTGAGCGGTAGAACAGCCTCACTCCGACACATTCATTTGTTTGATAACGGATCCCAGTGTGTATTTGAAACGTCACAATAAATCGTTCACCACTCAGTGTCTGCCCTCTTTCTTGATTAATTCAAATATGCTACCTGAGTTGTAGACTTTCTCGTTGGTATATATATATGTCCCAATAAAGCCAGGGTGATGCTAGTATCCTCCGCACTGAAACCAGCATTTGTGAAGCTCCAGGGTGTTGTCGAAACTGTGGTTCATAGGTCCTTTTCGACAAGAACTATCTGAAGCGGGTACCCGTCGGGGCAGCATAAGTGCGTAAATTTACAATTACCAGCATAAAAATCCTGCTGGCCCACTAGGGACAGATCAGTTTGTATTGGGAGTATAACACAATCGTCGGTAGTGTTGACGGCACGCCAAAATTTGACGTTGTCGCCAAACAGCAACAATAACCCTGGAAAAACTGCGTTCAAATGTTTTCCTAGTAAAATATTTCTACATTTAGAACCAACTCCCATATGCAATTAGGACTAAAAGGAATATACGTCAATTCAAACGAAGCTTAAGAACTTTCCCAACAAAAACGAACATCATGTCCATTCTCAAGCTCTACCTTTCTGAGGACGTCATCTTTGAAAACGGATCAAATAACATCTGACGTTACGTCACCACCCCTCAAACCGATAAAAGCCATCAATTTCAGGATAGTTCCTGTATTTTTAGGCTTGCCCGTGGACATAAACGTCTATAGTCAACACGTATAGGTGTTAATATATACATACCCGTTGGTGATAACCCAATCGTCCTGGTACGCCCTTACTCCACACTTATTGATAGCTTGTATGTGTGCTGTAAACTGCAATGCAAAAGCTGAACATGTTAAAAGTATTTGAAAAAAAGAAACTCAACATGTTCATCTCACGACTACATAAAAACCTTGCGTTAAAACTCTTTCTTCTTCTCCTGATAGACCACCTGACAACCTCCAGGGCTCGCTGAACGTTCTTCGCATTCTATATACTGGCCATACAGAGGTAATGGACACCTAAATTTGGCAGCAATCGTATACTAGGAAAGCTGATGATCGATCTCCTTTCGTGTTGTTTGATAACAGCTGTTCGCATACGGTAAATATCTCATCAATTGACACAATGCCACTAACCTCACGCAAAAAGTTATGCTAGAATATCACGTGTTCAACTGTTCGTCGTAGATCACATAGTTATGCGTTCTCCCGTTTATCGCGTGATTCCGCTTTCCATTCTCGGTTTCACTGATATATCGCACGCGAGTAAACATTCCACCCCGCCCGGACACCCAAAATCCCGCGATGGTTGCGCAAACCGCGAAATCCTCAAGATTCTTCTGAATTTGAACAAAGAATAAAGTCCAGTTGTGAGGCTTATCCGTTCGCTGACAAAAGTATATGCGTTCCCATCTCTTCTCATGTCGACAAAATTTTCTGCACATTTATCCGGGACTATCAACATGGAACAATGTTAAAATTCTTTTACAGAGCATACCCCCATCTTCCAAGAACCTCTCTATCGGCACGACCTTGAGCATTAGCCCAGTGATCACCTTATGGAGTCCCTGCTGATGAAACGATTCAACTATTTCCCCAATCTTTGGATTTTTAGTATTATCGTCTCAGAAGTATGTATTCCAAATTTTTTCTTTAGGTGGAATTTTTCTCTCATATAATGTCCATTTTGTTGCCCTATTCACATAGCTGACTCACTGTACAACTTACAGTTGTGGTGTTGAAATATGTTCATGGCTTTAAGATGTGTAGGTTGACCATGCTCTCTTGAGCGTGTTTCTCACGGAGGCGTCGGAAATATACCACTGTACTGTATTGTATTGTGATCAAGAAAGAAAGATAGCTGAAAAATGCCAGAAATAATAGGGGGTCAGGAATTGAAACTTGGGGCACCCCACTGAGGCCAGACCTCATGATAAGGATTGCACCGTTTATGTGCATTATGTACAGATGAGCAGCAAGATATGACTGAAGCCACTGGAGGAAGTTATCTCGTACCCCATGATGAGAAAAGCTCGCCGAATAAAGCAGCGTGGTCCACGCGGCTTGAGGCCTCGACAAAGTTGGAGTGTACGAGGTTAATTTCACCGTTTTGATCAACTGCTGTGATCTACTGGCCAGCATATTTGTGGTGCACAAACGGCCCTTGCGGAATCCGTATTGTACGCTAGAGAAGAACCCACAAGAGCTGGAACAGTTTTGAATCGACTAGTGTGCAGGCGCTTCCAAAATTTTCGGAACGGCTTACAGCAAAGCAGCTGGTTTTAACCAATGGGGCAATTGCGCCTATCACTCTCAGAAAATAGTTTGACGTTCGTGGGTTGCGGACTGATGGGCGCTGTTCCTCGGGAGAGGGAATACGTGAGCAATATGCTGAGTGGTCAGCAAGTCGTTTAACCGCTCTACGCAAGGCCTTGAAGGGTATACCGTCGGGGCTAGAAAGGCTGCTCTAAGGCACCTGAGTTTAACCAATGCAACTGTGTAGTAAGCTTCCACCGTGTAGGTACCGTCAATTGCAGTTTCAGGCTGAGCCTTAGGAGATGACTATGACTGCACAAAAGCTGCTGCAAAATTGAGCGAGGACAACAGCGGCTTTCGTATCGCAACCACTAGGGCCCCATGGGCCCAAAAGTTGTGGGACTCCAGCAATTTACCTTGTGAGTTGATGTTGCAAATCAGAAGAAGCTATTTGGGTCGGCGACGAAACTTTCCATGTGACGTTCTTGACAATGAAGGCGGTCATATCAAATTACCGACGTACACCGACTCCTTAAGTCAACTCCAGATAGCACGTTCAAGCGTACCGCATCTTCAGAACAAGTGTGTGGGAGACTGGGTGGCTTAGGAACGCTAGAGTTGGTCGCGACTCGGTAGCCTGGCCGGGAGTCCTCGGACCCTACGGCATTGGTTCAGTCAACGAGAACGGTGATCGTCTGCTGCACGTGTGCGCTACTCACGAGCTGGATATCACAAACACCCGATTCCAGCTGGACGTGAGCGACATCACGACGTGGACTCATCCACGAAGCGGTTACCACCATTTGCTTGACTACGTGATTGTGCGGCAGCGTGACATTGGTGGAGTGCGCATCACGTGAGTGATGCGCGGCGCTGAATGTAGCACAGACCATAGGCTGGTCAGGACCAAATTGTTTACCCATGTACGTAAGACTGTTCATTGTAGGTCTTCCGGACAACGACAGGAGCTGGATATCAGATGGCTGGAGAACTGGGAGACGAAGACTGCCTTTCAACGTGCAGTCGTCGCTCGTCTGCAAAACGTTCCTGTATTCACTACCCCTGAGGGTATGTGGCAACATTTGAAAGAACAGATTACGGCAGCAGCCACGGGACAGTTGGTGTGGAGCGCATCTCGAACATACCTGCCATGGGGCTTGTTCCAGCGTGGTTGGTAATTTTGAACATTTCAATAAGACCTCCTCTTACCCGCCTACGTTCGAGCGAAAATAAGTTCAACGAAGTTAGTTGGTCTTGGTAGTTTAGACCCTTCATACCCCATACCATACGTGTGGTGAACTTTATACATTTTCGAGGGCGGCTATGAAATATGTTGCCCAGGCTTGGACACAATATTCCAAGTGAGGGCGAACTATAGCCGAATACAGTGGAATGAACACCGCTCGATAGCGGTTAGCGATCGCTGATTTCAGTCGATATAACGCCCGCCGCGCTTTTGTCGCGGATGCGGTACACTGTGCAGATGGAGTAAACGCACTAGTGACTTGGATACCCAAGTCTTTTGTTTGCTGCTTAGTTGTTAGTTCAACTGTCTGTCCATATGCATCCCTTAAATACCTGGGCGTTGACTGGAGAGCTTTGGCGAGGATATGACTCTTAAGAACGTTCAGCGGTAGATCCCACTTTAATGTCCATTCGCAAATTTTGAGAATGTCCCCTTGGAGAGCGGTCGAGTCCGACGAACTCCCGACCAACTTTATATCGTCTGCATACAGATAGCATGGGCAGACTAATTCGTTGGTCAGGTCGTTTATGTATACGAGGAAAAGCAGAGGGGCGAGGATTGATCCCTGAGGAACTCCACTCAACACAGCTGTTAGTCTGGCTGAACCCCTTTCTAACCTTTGTCTGTCAGTACTCCTCTTACTCTCACCATATATGACATTCCAACTAGAAACGCCTGCATCCATCTGCAGATTCTAGTAGAGATTCCAGCTCGTCGGAGTTTCCAGCATAAAAGCCTGTGAATGACTGAATCGAAGGTTTTCTGAAACTCCAGGTAGCACACCTCGACCTCATCTTCTTCCTCCAGTTTCTCCGTGACATTGTCTAAAATCGTCAGCAAATTGGTAAGACAAGATCTCCTCCTTAGGAAAGGATGTTGAGGAGCTCTGAAGAATTTCTGTTCACAGAGAAATTTACAGATTCTCTCTCGTAATATTCGTTCCAAAATTTCGCTGGCAACACTACTCAGGCTTACTGGTCGGTAATTTCCAACCTCTGATCGATTGCCATCTTTGAAGGTGGGAATTATAATGGCTTCTTCCCAGTCTTTCACCGCTATCCCTGGTTCTAATGTAAGATTGAACAGTTGGACAAATAGTGATGCTAACAATTTGGTCGGAGGTTTTAGGCCTGCCGGATGGATGCGGTCAGGTCCTGCGGACTTTGTGCTGTTTAGCTTGGATATCGCTTGCTCAACATCGCGGGGTGTAATGACTTGATCCACCATGGGCACGCTCACGGCATTAGGCCGAGGCTACGATGCTTTGTTGTCTGAGCGATAAACACTGAAACTGTGCCATGAACGCGTCCACTATGCCCTTGTCAGTCGATATGATCTCCCCGTCATAGGAGAGTGTGGTCCCAATTTCCTTTCTTAGAGAAGACCTGGAGTGAGCATAACCATAAAACCTCTTGGGGTTCTGTTTAATATCTCGTGCTAGGTTGAGCTTATAGACTAGACGAGCATTTCTCGCTACCTTGATTGCTTTATTTCGAGTCCTTTTGTAAATCATGAAGATTTTAAACCCCTTATGCTACATATATGCCTACCAAGCCGTATACTTACGTTGGAAAGCTCTCTTGACCCTGGAACGAACCCATGTCTTTCGACCTCTTCCTCCGACTTTTTTCTGAGGGACGTTCTTATCTGTAAGAACCCGGATGTTATCGACGTAGATCGGCCACAGACTGTCGACGTCCTCTATAGGGACCGTTGGGTTCCAGGCCATCTTACCAGCTTCCAATATTAGTTTCTTGTTGTCTAATCGGTGAAACATTTGCACATTGTGTGCCTGCTTTACTGACAGTAAACATTTGAACGAAAAATAAATCGTTACGTGATCACTCTTTCCCAGTGGTGCAGCAGGCAATACGTTTGTGACGTCCGTGCCGAGTTAGGATCAGGTCTAGCACTGAGGCCATCTGTCCGGGTCGGGATCTCGTAGCTATTTTCACGTTTTCTTAGTATGAATCTGTTGACTAGGTCGAACAGCTTGTGATCAAACCCTCTACCTCTAACAGATCCCAATGACCAGTTGACTTTAAGAGCATTAAAATCTCCCAAAACGAGCAGGCGATAGCCTGATTAACAAGCTGACTGAAATTATTCTAGTAATACTTCGTCTTCCTCTAGTGTTGCACCCGGACTACGGTACACCCCGAAGACCATCAATGGACGGTTGACGTGAAGTAGGCTAACAGCGGTTTAAACACTCACTCAATTGCAGTTATAGTTCACGGGAGACTGCCTTATAGAACGTTTGATCACCAATAGGCAGCCGCCCCCGACTGCATTGCGACGGTCCCTGCGATACCATTGGAAACGACGCACCCAATCCCCCAGATCTTCCTTCTTTGAGCCAGGTCTCTGTGAGAAAGCGAATATCTATGGAATGGATCGCTGTTTGCAGCTCGTCTCTCTTGTTAAGCAGACTGCATACATTCACCAGCATGCATTTCAACTCCGATGATCTGGCCTTCTGACTACTCCGCCAGTCGGTCGTATCTAATCCCTCGGAGGGAACTTCCGAAGGGTAGACCCATTTTTCGGATATGAAGATAAGAACCAGCCCGATGTAAACCATCTTGCTCTTCGGTGTTTGGCTTTTCAAGGCTGTAGCATCGTCGTTTTGTTCTCTTGCCGCTGTGTTTTGCTTCCTGGCCAGGTTTAAGCCAAGTCGCTCACTTGATTCTTCGTGCAACTGACATCACCACATATGGGTCCGATTTGCCTTGCATGGCTGTGTCTCCTTTGACTTTTACGCCTGGCATCCTTTGAGCTATCGTGTCAGCTTTAGATAGTACTGTAGCGAGAAGGCGTCCAATAAAGCACAATCTTTATTGTCCAAATCGCTAGTCACATGCAACGCGCGCTCTCTCGTTTATAAGTCGCAATTCCAACCCGCAGCACCCCCCGGTTTCCGTTCACACGTCGTGTGCACTTCTAACCGGTTTACGTGCGTGACCGGTGCCTTCTATCGGAGGGTTTTTCGCTTGCCATTCCTCGTCTGTTTGTCCGATTCCGTTGCGCGATGGCTCGTCCGGCTGCTCGTGCTGTCCGCCATCCACCCAGTGTTGGCCTTGACCGTATTCCAACATCGTGTCGAGATGTTCCTCTGAATGTTGGAAAAACCACGCCTCCGATCTGGCCGTCTGTCGTATTTCGCCTGCCCTGCCTCGCCCGTTGGTCCGATCTAGTCGAGCGATGACTCATCCGGTCGCGCACGTTGTCCTTGATCCGATCGCGGCAGGTTTTCGAACGTACCTCCCCCGCGTTGAGGTATTCGGCCGAGCGTTCGAAAACTCGCACCCCCGACCTGGCAATCCACCACAGTACCAGATATCGAATGCTGCCGTCTCGAAATTGACTGTTCGTTTGTGTTAGATATGATTCACCTGCCGAGTCTGTGCGCTCTGCTCCATTTTGTCGCTGCGGGCAGTTCGATATTTCACAAGGCTCTCAGGATTAATTGTCTCTCCGAGGACCTCCCATGTTTAGGATCAGGTATGGCCGGTTCGGGGGGTTGAATAATTATGTTCTCGTCCCTTTTTAGGGTGGCCTCATATTAACTTTGTAACTGTCTAACTGTATTGATTCGATTATGTAGAGTGGCCGTTACATTACGTAGATGGGCCTCGTGTTGCGCTATCCGTGGGAGAACCCGCATCGAGTTTTGTCGGGCTACTGGGTCTACGGTGCACACGGTGATTTACGGGCGTCCTGCTATCTTCCCTCATTTGTCTCCTTGGCGTCAACGCTATTGGTTTCCCAGGTTTCGTAACTGCGCTAGTAGTTGGCTTTTGTGTTCCCTGAGAATCTCCATTGCTGTTTTGGAATTCTGGGAAAACCGAGGTGCAGGTGCTGTTGAGTGCACAAGAGAGCTACCTCACAGTGTGGGGCGTACGGGCTGCTTGCAGGAGGCCGTCGGTGCGCTCAACTTCCCTTGAGCTTTCGTGATGATTTGCCTTATTTTGCAGCAACAAAGTTCCGAGATTGATTAATGATATGGCTTGGGGAACAGGTCTTGGAAGAAGATGAAACACCAATTACAGATTCCGATGTGTGAAAGACTGGACAACTTTTCCCCTCTGGCTTTGCATTCTAGACAGACTCAGTACAGTTCAGAATATCTGCCGTGCAGTTTATATAGCTCGGTATTTATGCATGCACATGAATGGTGACACCATCTATCGCATGTCACATTGAATACCGAGGAAGCTTAAGACTAACCATAATCACATAATAAGGCATTTATGTTCAAAAGAGTTCTTCCCAGCAGTCAACTAGTTCGAAAACAATAGGGACGAGCCGAGATCCAAAACACGGTGACGCATCCACCGCTGAGACGAAGCACGAGTATCGACAACTGACTACTCGCACAACTAGTAAACTGATGCGACAAAACAAAACATCTAGGTCAATGTCCAATCAACGGTCAATAACAAGAAAAGTTGAGTGAACAAAGATAAGTACTCGGAAGAACAGGGTTGGTTCGGATTTTCACGTTTATACTTTGAAATTCGAAACACAAGGCCCAAAATCCATAACCACTGTGTGTCCATTGGATGATGGTTCCGTTCAGCTCTGGTTCCCGTCTTCATTAGGGAATAGATTAAAAGCCCTCAAACCCACTTTTAGGCAACAGCGGTTCGCCGTGACTCATACCTTAAACTCACACTGTGGATTAGATACCGACTACATTCAGTCTGTTTACGTAACTCCATACTTCAGAAGGCACAAATGTCTGACATCTCTCTCAGCGGACTGAACTTCGCTTAATGTCAGGTGACCCTTACTGACCACACCTTCTTGTCGTTGCTTTGTGACAACTCAACACCACCTGAGGCTGCACAACCGGGTTACAGTATACAAGAACTTAGGCTAGGTCAACAAAGCGAGCACAAATCTCGTCTATTGCCACCATGTTCATCTGCGCTAATGGTTGCGTCATTTCCACCCCGGTGTGTTCATAAACGTTAACCACACACCAAAACAGCAGCAATCAGCTCCAGTCGGGCGGACAGAAGTGGCACTCCATAGAGTCAGTCTGGACTTATGAAACAACAGTGAACAACCCTGCTCCCCGTTTGCTGGGTTAAAGCACGTGTAAAATATGCCACCGTAATCGATTTCCCATGAACTGCAAAATATGTACGTTTCCGCGCTCTCTGCATCGGCACTTTTACCATGTCGAATACATCGAGGAACATGTGAACAACTTAGACTGCGCAGGTCACTGTACCGGTCTTTCCACTTGCGTTGGTTACCAGTATTAACGGGTCCATCCCAACTCTAACCTTGACATCGGGGTTACAGTGAACGTTTCTTCAGCAGTAACCATAATGATACAAACCCTGAGTGATCGTATAAAGTGGATAGGCATGACAAAATGGGTCTTCTGATAGCTGGTTTATCTGGTAGGGAGGAATCCAGCACAGAATAATCGTTTTCTGCATAACACTAAACACCTGGCCCATGTTAAAACTGTAAGAGTTCAACTCGAATTTCGAAAGAAAAATCGGCGCGCACCGTGGGGTGGGATGACGTTTAACACTTCTCTGAGTTTAAAGACGCGCATCTTCGGGCCTGAACCCCCTTTTAGAAGTAGAGCACGAACTGGTTTTACAAACCACTGGACGGCCTCAAAACCTCTCAGTGACGTGATGCTGTAATCGGCGCAAAAATCGTCTTCCACTGACTTTTTCGTCGTGTTGTCAAAAGGGTAATCGTAGCGGTTGGCCGTTTGTCGTGGAACAAAGTTTGCACATGTTAAAGAGACCTGAGCTCTCAGTGGATGTACTCTTATATGATACTTCGTAAGGATTGTCTTAGTTGTCATCCGCCCACCAAAGAGGGTGGAACGGTCGGCGATCCTTCTCGGGAATTTCCACAAACAAAAACACTTTCTTAACGTCTGCCGTAACAGCAACAAGTTTTGCACGAATCCTAAGTAACACACTTATCAGCCCCGTGGTAAAGCCAATCGTTCAATGATTGGTCCTGAAACGTGGCCACACGATCAAAGACAACTTGTAGTTTGCTCGCTGCTAACAGTCAGGAATAGTTACCATGGGTTACTGAAGATACAGATGTAGAGCGATTTAAAACCTTTAGCGAGGAAAACAGGCGAGTCGTTTCAGACTATAGATATCATCTCACCTAGATAACTGAGAGCACTTATATCACTGTATAAACCGCTTATCAGGCCTCATTTGAAACATTACATCCAGAAAAAACAAACGACGATGTTCAGTGTTCGGAAGTTAGCCACTTTTTTGGTCTGAACCAAGAAGCCCTTAACCAGCGCAAGAAGATTAGATGCAAAAAGTTCGCGCCGAGTTGTGCGTAATCTGTTGACACAATAGACGCCTTTCTTAATATCCAACGACAGAGATGATCTACCTCTCAAACGGTTAATTAGAAGGCGTTAGTAAAAACTGTATTTAATACGGTATTTATTGAATCAATGTATGAGGAAGTTAAATCTCTAACCCCGAATGCGAAAATCCACAGGAATTAAATAAAGAACGTGCCTGTATGAAAAATGGACAACCAGACACCGCTCAATAATCGTGAACGACAAAAGTAATTAATTAATTAAGCTCGTTTGAAAGAAAGGTCATTGCTTGGGTTGGAGCAAAACGACTGTTCAGGCATCGATAAACGGTGGGAATTATGAGTTATTCAAGAAAAACAGAAGGAAAATATCTAATTTTGGCGTTCAAACGTTTTCAGGGTTTGGAGTAAAAAAGGGTAAGGAAAACAGTAACAGTAGCCCATGTGAGAATAAAGATGGATAATGCGCTTCATCAAGAATGGAAAACGTAGGAATACCTTTCAACATTAATCAAAGCTCAGCAACCTCTACACAGTGCAACGGACCCTGAAAAATCAAGGTTGAGCCCGAAAGAAACTTCCGAAGATGCTCTGTGATGCTAATTCAAAAGGTATCTTACGTACTCTGTATAGAGGAAGCGAAGTAAAATCTTCAGGCGTCCTCTGCATGTGATTGATGTGGGTGCCACACACGGAACAAACAGACAAATGCGTGTCGTCAAAAATATCTTGTTATTCTCCAAGTATGAAGTTGCATCGATTTTTAGTTATTTAGGGCTTAAGATTTGGCCGGCCCATAATGTACGGGAACGTTCGTAGTGACAATTGAACTTCACTGCATAGACTGTTTGAAATTCTCCTTGAAAGGGTGGGGAAGCACATAGCCTTAAAACGTTCATCATGGGCGAATTGGCCCATGATTGGCCCATGAATAGTGCGTGTCGTTTTCGGC
Source organism: Paragonimus westermani (assembly GCA_008508345.1). NCBI lineage: Eukaryota > Metazoa > Platyhelminthes > Trematoda > Plagiorchiida > Troglotrematidae > Paragonimus > Paragonimus westermani. Next base: position 11,508 of record QNGE01001596.1, read on the forward strand.
TGCAATATTATTTAGTACCGATTCCACGCGCGTGGCGCCATCCGAAAACATAAGTGGATGACGTTTATTTGCAAATTTTGTTAAAAGAAGCCAGTGCTTTTTGACCGTGAGGCTACAATATACAATTAGCAGGAAGAAGATGTACTGTGTAACGGCCTGGAGATTTCACTGGCCCGCCTGCGGTATGATATGTAAAATATTTCCAGAACTCATAGTTGCATATTGTACCCAGGCTATTAAGAAAGCTAGCATGATGCATACTGTCCAACTGTTTGTCTGCATGTTATGTGACGGTGGCGCGAACTCGGAGGACACACGTGCTACCTTCTTCCGGTTTATTCGTTCGTCGACGGCCGGTCTCTAGCCTAAACAGCTAATTCCCGAGACGGTGCCTTTTATAGCGCTATCAGAGGCCATTTGTACATTTTGTCGAATAAAGATTTGGTCTCTTCCCTAAACGGGCTTTTGCTTTTCGCGTCCCATAATTGCGTACATGAGGAAAAAGCGACTTAGTGCGCCGAGCGATAAAACGGTATCTTTGCACAACAAGATATAGAAAATATAGACGGCGGATTTCAGACGCACAGAGAAAACAGGTTTTTGAACACTGCAAGAAATATTTGTGGCCGCTGAACAAACCTTGCGCAATGACATCTGCGTTGTGACTAAGACACGTCCGTCGTCTTGTTTGATCGGGAACGTGGGTGAGTGCAAATGAGGGGTGTGTTGGCAACATAACGAAGATGGTTCGCGATTCGGTAGGTCGGAATATCGATTCCTACATATAATACGGAATTCCAGTTTGATGATGGGAAGAATTTTCTGTCTGCACGATTGGAACCAACACCAACACCACAATTATTCTGGCGGAAATAAATGAGGGAATCAGTAGAAATAACCCGGCTATATTTGTGTAATACTGCCACTTCTCATCCCATGTGTATGGCACTTAATCCAGTGAACTCTGTCAATGCGAAGAATTTCTCGTACGGCAATGGAATTACACGACACATATTCAGCGCTGGATGCAGAAACAGCGTGATAACCGAGATTAATATTGCTCATACAGCGATGATTGTTGGTACAGTATGTGTGGAAGTAGCTGCTTGCGTGAGTGTTCGCTGATTGCGGTGTGTTAAAAGAACTTTCATAACCACGTTCCCTGCTCTATTCATTTTCTCCGCATTGGTTCGTTTCCTTACGTCGGAATTCTTTATACTGACGACGAGTATTTCTTGCAGTCTGACAATACCACTCAAGTTACGCGCGTGACAAACCATTTATCCCGTGAATGTTGATCTTGTTGTATTATCAAATCTTGGTGCCGTTTGCTTGTAGGATATTGCTTTCGCGTAGCTTTTCTCCCATACTTTCCCTTGCCGGACCTTTGTTTATAAATACCCTGGTTTCATTTTCGCCTGACCACTTCGCCATTATGTGACTGTTGCCTTTGAGTAAATTTACGCGAACCGTTAATCTCGGAACTTGTATACTTGGTGAATTCAGTATCGAGGTTTGTTGTCGGCTTCCACTTTTTGGTTTATCATACTGGTTATAAACATTAGAACCTTATTAATAAGAAACTCGCCAATACGACCGTCTTCCCTTTTGGATCCCAACTGGTTGCTCGACGGCCTCAGAATGTGTAGACGCTCGTTACTTACAGACGCGACCATCGTGGACCCAGCATATCGATGAACGTTGCAAGAAGACTAAGCGTTGCTCGAACAACCGTTAGACGTCCCGAGTCAATGGTAGGCAAGGTTTCTTCCAAGTGCAACTCCGTGTTAAGCAATTGTTCAGAAGATGTCGGGGGAATTATTTCAGATGTCACTCACGTTTTCTAGAACTCGAAAAATGGCGAATTCCGCCGTTGTTTAATGCAACCAAATATGAATAATGTGCAGCTGAAACGCAGCGGTTTGAGGTGAACGTGGAAATCCGAAATCCAGCCAACTAGTATATCAACGACTACGCAGTACACCGTTGTTTGTTTGAAAATGGTTAACAGATCATCACTAGTTCTGTCTCTTTACTCCAAATCTCGTGGGGCTCGCCTAACAAGGCTTACTCTGTCCGCACCGTATTCCATTACGCCACACCTTGATCGTTTACAACCAGGGTTTATTAAGTTATTAACCCCAGTAGTAGCCGATCATATTCCAGATACGAGTGTACTGCCATACCAGTTAAAAACTCAACGGTTCGCACGGAAAGAGTTCCTCAGCCTCACGCTAGGTGGGTCCGGAAGTAATAACCAGAGGAGGATGAACCTGCAATAAACCGTACATTGATTTGTTGAATGCAAGAAAAAGTAGTCTTCTACGTGAACAATTCAAACAGCCAGGGAGGCAAACGTGAGAGAACTACCAGCGCAGCCGCATGCCAGACATCTGCAGAGAGAAGTATCGATTATAATTCGGTCGGTTTTCATAATGGAAACAAACTTTAGACTGGTTGGGTGGTGTTCCAAACGATAACGGCTGAAATGCTGTCACCTTGGGCAGCGTATTCTACAACACTGAGGATGATGTGTATTTATCGTACACACACGCATGAAGTTGCAGTACTTACACCAAGACTTTATCTCCAAAGTTAGTGGTGTGCAGTAGTTTAGACCCATTAGGTGGTGTTAGTAAAGCAACTCCGATGTCGTTGTGAGTTTAGAGTTTAGTGGGGGCGGAAGGTGTACTCACTAAAATGGACAGAGAAAGGTTCACTAATATTCTGGTGGTTCCATGCAAAAAGTATCAAAAAATAAAATAAAGAATGGAACAACAACCCCGTGTTTTATTCCGAAAACTTACGGTGACCAATAATTTGAGCAAAACGCGGCAATGCACAACTGAGCGCCCAATAGTGGTGCAAGCACACGAAAGTGAAACTGAGGGTTCAGATGAACCAATGGGAATCAAAAACGATTTAACTGCATGGGAACGATGATCTGACACGCAAATGGTTTCAAGTCCTCAAAATACGCCAGAATTAAAAATTTTCACCGGAACGATTCATCGCTCTGAATTCGAGTGTTTGAATAAATCGTTGCAACACAGGTTGTAATTATTAAAGCAAATGTTTTTAATGTGAGATGGGAACTTTTCAACCAGTGAAGAACTAAAGACAGGGAGAGGTCATCGTCTTTTCCTTGCATACTTAACGGACTTCTGACATCTACCACCGCAGCCAATCCCTCAAATTTAATAGCGTTTTCACTGTTGAAAGGTTGGGAAATATTTTCTCACGCGGTTGAAATCTGGTGGATTTGTAAGGAACATACGTATGATGTAAGAGCATGAGATTGCATCAGATAGATGACGACATAATATGGAGCAATTTTTTGGTGGCTGTTGTGAGATAGTGAGGTTTGTGTTCTGACTGAATATGACGCTGAAAACACCCAGCGAACACAAATCAAGAACGCCTTTTATATACGACTTCTGGCACTCGCTAATGGTCTTCGGGTTTCACGTGCACGAACTGCTGAGTGTTACCAGCGAAACATTACGCCTAAAAATACGAAATGAATACCGGCCGCCATGATATTACTGCCATTAAATTTACGCGTCCATTGAATCAAAAGAAAACCCGAACAACCTTGCTTGTCACTGCGCACACCAGTGCTTGCCCCACGACATTCATTCATTCTAAATGCAGCTTTCGAAGAGCCCACTAACCGTGCAAGCATACTAAGTCGCCCGGAAGGGTTTTCGGCTCCAAGATTCGGAACCTGAATTCCCAAACTTCTGCATTCCTTAGTGGCTACTGTAATCTTCTGAGCAGCTCTATAACTGCTCTTTCTATTAGTGCAGTGAAAGTGCTTGAGCGTCCTTGTGGGGAGCGCACTACAGCCAATTACTTGCCAAAGACTTGTTTCCCGATCTTCATCATGAATTTCGTGGAGGGCCCTCATGTGCAGCAGACCTATTGTGAATGATTGATGGTTGGATGCATTTAGCCGATCAGAGGACAGACTTGAATATTTAATTTCGCGATTTTGCTATGACGTTCGACTTTATAAGCCGCGTAACGTTGGTTGAAATGTGATACAACCTCGGTGTTCGAACAGCCAAATTTTGTTGCATTAGGATTAAAAATATTCGACTTCTTCACCCCTTCTGTATCACTCAACACAGAACCAAACGCCACGAATGCCAGCCTAATACTGTCACTCGTTGAGCGGCTCTCTGAACCGTTTTACGTGGTATGTTTCACGTTTCTCTGCGGCAGGTTCACACAGCCTTCTGACAACAATAACATTACGAACTGGCCCACCTACTCGAAGTTAACCAAAAGAGGATCAGAGTTCATTCATGGGGTGAACAGCATGTATCGTGAAGAGAACGCAGGGATGACAATATGTACTCGCTGGGAGTTCTAAATCGGCGGGTGACTTGCTGCTCGGTTTTCTGTTATGTGAATTTAGCAAGCACCTACGAATAGCCATACCTAAAACCTCTACATATATTGCCTTGGGGGCAAGTTCTCGAACTGAAGCCTCGCAGCAGTCGACTGAAAGATCGGTATGGTTTCTCCTTTTTGCAGACCGGTTGAATTTGGAGTCATCCGCCTGAAGGTGTCGTTCCTATAGCCTCCCTGCCTGCCTTCCAGAGATTAATAAACCAGGTGAAAAATATCGACAGCCAACCTGTCTTTCTTCCAGTTAGCATACTCAATTGGCGGCCTCTCATTCAAACACCGTGACGTGGTCGAAACCTTTTTTATCTATACAAAGATTTCTTGTTCATTCGTCTCGATTGGCAAGTTCTTTCTTGGCAGCCAGTGGGAAGGGTGGGCGAGTAATACTCTGGACGGAATGCAGATACCTGGACATTCCTTTGGATCGATTTTCCAGACGTCTTCTCTACTGTGTACACTGTAACTTGAAAAGACACCTTCAGAACTGTCACCAGGTGGCGTGTATGCAAAATTAATGTCAATTGGAAGGAGGACACGAACTATGAGAAGTGTCCAATTGCACCAGAGTCATTGTGTAATTAGCTTGCAGCATCGGCTCTCCATATTTCTACATTATCAGCCCAGTGAGGATTGTTACCCGCACTACCGCTCGGAAGGTCATGGGTGTAAGTGAGAAATGACACAGAACTAAACGCAGGCCCTTGGATTTTCCCTCAGAAATTGAGGGAAGAGCATAGGTATGATCAGACCTTAACTAAAAATTTTGCCACCAAGAAGACAGGCGGTCGAGCGAAGAATCCACCTTTGAAATTTATAAAGCTACAGTTTGTTTGTGAGGGGACCACATGTGACACAATTGAAAATCTTGGCGAACTCAGATGATAGCATATGAGATGTGGTCGTTTCCATTAGTTCCTGTCGGGCAAACTACGAAGATCAGTACACCTGGTACGCATTACCAACTAAGAATGAAACCATTCTGAATGGAGGAAATAAAACCATTTAGCAAAGGTGCTTAAAGATGGCAAGTTGAACTGAAAGCCGACTCATTTGTTATAGGATTCTGTTGATGCTGATTGGTCATCAGTTAGCTGGAAACTGCCGAAAGCCCACATCCACAAGTGGCGTTCATTTAGTTTTTTTCACTTACTGAGGAGAAAGTCTGTTCTGAGAGTCCACTGAAACAGTTTACGTGGGATCCAGCCACGTTGAAAGCCGTTTCCTAGGAATCCAGCAATGAACGGTGCCAGGATCCAACGAACTACACACACTAACCACCACCAAAACGTCTTCGGCGTCTTACATATAGTTAGCCGTAAGAAGCTGATCTTGATATCATTCAAACGATAGAACGGCTTGCCAAACCGGCGGTGCAAGGATGAACAAAATTGGAACGTTCTCCCAGAATAACTCGGTAGCAACTATGAAGACGTGAGGTTTAGAAATCTGCAACGTTGAGCAAACGGTATAAGACAGAAATTTTCACAGTGGACGCATTTATGGCAGCATCCGGACAACTATACGTTGGAACGTACACCGATATAACTAAAACACAACGTTTTTGCTATTTGCGTCGAAAAGTTCAACCGATTTATCGACTCCGATTGTGCACAAGCGACTGCTCTCTGAGATCCAATCGAACAAACATCACCATTATCTGAAATCCAGTGCGACCCTCACTCCTACTTGCACAGTAGACTCAGCTTCGGCGCCAGCACAAGCCATAAGTGAAAGGCGCTTGGATCGGATGATAGTGTCTGATAATCATATCCGTAACAGTTCCGCGGGGCGGCAGTATTAGTAATCTAGTACCGCTAAGCATCCCGGTCGGAACCCTTCTACCGAGACAGAACATCGTTCACAGCGACAGACCCTAGTTCGGCTAACGTACCCAGTTGGCCTTTGGGGTGTTCCATACAGCCCTTAGCGAAGGCGCTTTTTGCTCCAGTCGGACGATGGATTCACAAGCCAGGTCCAATTTTGGCTTACGCAAAGGACCCAGCATAATGGAACACTGTCGACCTGCCTTTATGCAACTGAAATAATTCTTGAAATGTATTAATCACGATACCGCACGGAGTGGGGCGTACAAGCGAGAGCAAAACGAAACCAGCTTCACATACATTTGCGTGCTGTTAACACTGGCTAATGCCAGCACCTCCTTTAATTCGAGTTCCTCAGCTTGAATCGGATTGAGCGGCTTGTCCAGCGGCCACAAATTCTCAAATTCTCATAGAAAGGCTGGACCACTCATCCACGTGTGAATTTCTCGAGAACCAGCATCACAAGTTCCTAGCGAAGATGTTTCTGCCGAATTAGTTGGACACGGTTAGCCATAGATGTGACAAAGCGACAAGAGGTGTTTCTCAAGCACTCCAACACGTTGATGGAGCCTGTCCAAATTGCGACGTTGTCATATGTTAGCTTGAGTTCACTTACTATAAATTTCACAAGTTTAGCCGCCAATACCGCGGCTGTAAATTCCAACCTTGGGGTAGACAATTGCTTTAAAGGTGCAACACGGGACTTCCCGATCAAGAAGCAGCAAAAAATGCTGCCATCTCCTAAGACGTCTCGAAGTTAGCCGACAGCTCCATAACACGTCCCGGAGACGTCGGAAAACATACGCAACCCCGAACGTCTCGGCGTCTTCCCATGAGGTTTGATACAACGCGGTACATTAACCGAGTATATCGACGCTACGCCCCGCTACCACCTTTCCCACCCACCTTGACACCTTTCGTCTAGAGGTGTATCCCACCCGATATTCGCGCCACATAAGCCCTGGAACAACTTCCGACTTTGGAGAACAAGCGGGTTAATTAACCCCAATGGGTCGTATACAGACGCGATGCAGGCTAACAAGCCTCTCAGTGTTAATGGCCTCTTGGGTAAACATATGCGAAACTTGAACCAGTCTTCCGATATGTGCCTTTGGACCCCAAGGGCCTTCTGGTGACCGCGATTACCTAGATCCAGTGCTGCTGACACAGATTCCTTTTCGTTCGGTGGTGTATCCGAGAGCGCCCCTGCTATGTTAGACTTCCACTTTACTAGTTTAAACCCACCCAGGAGAAGCATTTCGTGCAAATTAGACGCTACACATCTGGCATCTTCAAGCGTATCCACTGATATCAAGCACTCGTCAACGTAAACATTCTCAAACACAGTTTGGCTGGCCAGCTTGTTAAATTGATGCCCATTGTCAGTTGCAGTCTTCCTGAGTGCATACGACGCGAAAAAGAGAGAAATATCTCCAAAAGGACGGACCATAGTCTCATACGTCCCCAGTGAGCCAGACATTGCTTCACTACTCCACCAAAGAAAGCTCAGTGCCCACAGGTCCTTTTCAGGTACGTTCACCTGCGAAAGCATTTCCTCTGCGCCTGAGAACAAAGCCATCAAACCCTTTCGGAACCGTAACGATACACCCACTATGTTGTTCGTTGGGGTTGGTCTCTGCAGCAGCACTTTGTTCACAGAAGTGTCCTTGTATTTTGCTGTGCAATCGAATACTATTCGCACCTTCTCAGGTTTATTCGAATTCAACACCGGGTGATGAGGCAAGTACCACCGGCGAAGGGTCTTATCATCGCTGGTGTCAACTCTGGATATATAACCTCTGGCCATGTGTGCCTGGATAATCTCGCTATATTTACGTGCCGGTTCAGTGTCGTCGGAAAGTATCCTCCCTAATAAATTCAGACGTTTCTGAGCCAGCCACCGGTCATCGAGGAGGTTTACACTGTCGAACCGCCACGGCAAGCCAATCGCATACCGACCGTCCTTCAACGAAACTGTGGACTTTACAATACGCTCAGCTCGCTGATCATCACATGAATGAACCACCCCATCGGAAAGTCCGCGCTCGACAAACTCTAGGTCGAACATAAGCTGAACCAACCGTGCGAGCCCAGCACCCCTCAAGTAATGAACTTCAACCTTGCCGATTTCTGAGAGTGACATGGGACCTCGAAAGGTCCAGCCCAAGAGAGTTTTTACAGCGTACGGCTGAAGCCTGTTTCCCTGTCAGCTGATATATTGCTAAATTTACTTCAGGTACCTCGCAACCTATTAATAGCCCGACTTTACCTTTCCTCGACGAGGTGATGGGCAGACCGACCAAGTGAGGCCACCACTGAACATCATCCTCGGATATGGTTTACGCCTGTTTAACTGGAAGACCCTTGACAGTAAAGGCCCTGTCGACCTTGACCCTACTTCCATCATCTAAAGATTCAGCTTCCAAACTCAGCTCTTGGCATTTGATAGTAGCGGCCCTATTCAATATATGGGTGCTAAGCGTTCGTTTACATGCTGGCAGCTCTTGTCGCTCAGCTGAAGACTCATCTATGAGTTTGGTGTCGGACCCGTTATCTAGAAGGGGATGGGTTTCAACCGTCCCGACCGCCCAAATAGATCCGACAGGCATGCAACCTAGGCGAACACTTCTCTGATGTAAAGAGGTGGCTCCACAGCTCAACTTCTTCACTTCGACCTCAGCTCAAGAAGGCGCCGGGTTTGCGTGCATCAGGGTATAATGTCGCCCTTCACACAGAGGTCGTGAACACTGTATACGGACTCCACAAAACTTGTCTGTGTGGTTTGGCAGTAGACAAACAAAGCCTCGTTTACACTTACTTAGAACTTCCCGTCCCATTCTAATGACATGCTTTCAATTCGCCGACATGTCGGCGAACCATGATCGTCACCATATGCTGTACACTGGTGTGGCTTATTTACCACCCCGAGGACGGGTGACATACGCGGCCACTGTTGGGTATCATTGTGGATGTTCTCGGTCTCATTTCCACTGATGCGGCCCTGGAATGAACGGGCAACAAACTGACCATATAGGTTACTAGAAATCGAGATCCGCCTCTCTATAAACTCAAGTAAGTCGTTGAAAGAAGGCTCCGACGAGTAAATATAACAGAGTCAGCCACTTCAGCACACTTCTCTTGCAATTGGCAAGGATATCTATCCACGACACGCAGAAGGTTTGGTTGGACAACTCAACTCAGACGAATGGTTCAGTTGGGACAGTGTCAATTGACAACCATTCTTTCGAGTGGCTAAATATTGAAGACCCTCAGTGTCTCCTACGGCGAGCCTCAGACCATTAAACACGTCCCTAGTAATGGCCTGAATAATCTCATGCGGCCTTCCAAATCGTCGCCTCAATATTCCGGTTGCCTCAGTAACTCCTACTTCGCTAGGCAGCTTACGCAATGTTCGATAACTGCCTTAGTTCGACTCTTACGGTAATAAATAAGGTAAGGCAATTTCTGTCCTTCGTCACTCAATCTGTTAGCCGCGTTACGTTAAAAAAATTTCGCGTGAAGCTATGGAATTTTAAGGGCAACCCTTCAAAAGGTTCTAGCTTGATTTTTGGCAGGCCCACACTGATAACTAAATTGCGCATATACTGCTCCAAGGAGCTCCCTTGAAACCCTAAGTAGGAGGTATACATGACGAGTCAGATGGAAGGACGTGTGCATCCACCCTCTCAGTCGGCTCCTCGGTCTTACCAAAATCGGACCTTTCCTTCAACCTCTTGCGAAATTCTCGTTGTGCTCTCGTAAACATCAGCTCTTCTTCCTTGAGACAAAATTTTTCAACAAGGCTGTCATCCACCACCAAATTTCTCTCAAGGGAACAACTTATTGTGGCATGGACAATGTTATGAAGTTTAGGTACACACTCCGTGTTCTACGGCAGGGCTGCCACCGACCCTACAGCTATCCCTGGGCATGGTCCCTGCTTATTTCTAGGGGCCCCAAGCATGCCAAAATCACATGATACAGCAGACAACTCAACAATCCCAGACACCTCCCTGCGGAAATCATGAGAATCACTAGAAAGAAAACGCACAAACAAGGAATGAACTGAAGCAGGAACATCGGAAACATTGAAATAAGTTTTGATATCGTCATCACCGCTCAAGTGTTGGATATGGGGAACAGGATAGTTCTCAACACAGAGAGGCACAGCAGGCGAGCTAAGTGGCACCGTTGTCCTCGGAGAGGCTTCGGCCAGTTACTAGCCAGGAGAACGTCTTTGCATATCACGCGTGTCAACTTCGCTTAGCTCGGCCATTGTAGAAAGACCGATAGCATTCACCCATTTGGCAGATAGATTTGGATTCCACCAACGCGGATTTATCGAGCACTGCTGATCCCGGACGGCCAATATTTGTTCGAACGACGCTTCGTCTTCTTGCAACGTTCATCGATATGCTGGGTCCACGATGGTCGCGTCTGTAAGTAACGAGCGTCTACACATTCTGAGGCCGTCGAGCAACCAGTTGGGATCCAAAAGGGAAGACGGTCGTATTGGCGAGTTTCTTATTAATAAGGTTCTAATGTTTATAACCAGTATGATAAACCAAAAAGTGGAAGCCGACAACAAACCTCGATACTGAATTCACCAAGTATACAAGTTCCGAGATTAACGGTTCGCGTAAATTTACTCAAAGGCAACAGTCACATAATGGCGAAGTGGTCAGGCGAAAATGAAACCAGGGTATTTATAAACAAAGGTCCGGCAAGGGAAAGTATGGGAGAAAAGCTACGCGAAAGCAATATCCTACAAGCAAACGGCACCAAGATTTGATAATACAACAAGATCAACATTCACGGGATAAATGGTTTGTCACGCGCGTAACTTGAGTAGTGGTGTTGTAACGTATTTCACTGTCGCGTGATTGGCGCCATCTCGGCTTTCGTTCGAGTAGGTTGTGTGCATGGATTACTGTGTCTCCGGCTCATGCTGTTTTGATTCTTATCACCATGCCAGGTTCTTGCTGTGCTCCCGTCCATCCGAGAGACTCTGTTCCTCAGTGCTTCAACGGCGTCGCGCATAACATTGTTAGATTTTAAGAAAAGCTTTTAATCGGTACGAGGAATTTCAACGTAAGGAGACGAATCAATGGTAAAGAAACAAATAAAGCGGGGAACGTGACCACTAACGTTTTATTAACATATAACGATCATTAAACACTCACGCAAGATGCTAATTCAAAAGAGGGTAGATGTCGCTCTAGTGTGTGAAAAGCCAGGCACATGTGGAGATGTGGAAAGCGGTGGTATCCTGAAACATGCAATCCTTCCCAAGATTTTGCCATATTTGCCCAGGTAAAAGGATTCATTCTTCTTAGAAGTGCAAATGCCCGTCATTATTCTTTAAATTTCGAGTTTCGCGCTAGCTTCTAATTGGTCCGTTGAGTGTCCTAGGGCCAAGGACGCCGATAACCTATAAATACAGCTGCTGTGAAACACTGTTTTGCCCTCGGGCTGAGCAGCGATTAAAGCTCGTTTGAAGGCCGTCTTTCTCTTTTCTTGTGGGGGGCTCTAAGTTGCGAGAAGTGGGGCCGGGTCCTTGCCTTGTTATTATTCGCGTTGTTAGCGAAATCGTTGTGTTCCGTTCGTGATCGAGGTACTGCTCGCGGTCTTTGTGCCAGTTCTTACCTTCCTCTCTCAGGGGTCCTGCAGAAGACTGAAACTGGGTGTCCCGATCGGCGTTGGTTGTGAACGGCACGAAAATTACCAATCGAATGTCCCAGGAAAGTTTCCACTTCTGTCTCATCTGAAACGTCCTCAATAGGTAAGGTCACGGGCCAACAAGTGTAATGGTCGATTGCGGTGAGTATATACGTACAATCGCTGGAACATGGTAGTGGGCCAAAGATGTCAAGGTGGATGTGGAAGAAACGGGTGTAGGGCCAGAAGAATATGTCGAACGTGGTAACTGTACACCTGTGCGCTCTACTTCTTTGACTGCCGGCGCATTGATGGTAACAAAGAAGAACGTCTTTATTCATAAAGGGCCATACGGAACATTGTGCAGTCAACTTCAGCGTGACATGCTTAAAGAGATGAGATGGGCAATGGAAACGGCCAAACAAAATATGTCGACAAAAACAAATTACAAAGGGTCTTGTTGTGCCGGTTGGAATACCGCACAGGATGTCACCCGTTTGTGTCGACAGAGGGACGGAAGAAAATTCCGAGGGCTCACGAGCTAAAACGTTTTACATATCCTCACTACATGTTAGGCGATAACCAGTCAAGCAAAATCAAAAGCTCGTTGTGATTGGATTAAGTTGACCTCTTGGCGTGACAACAGATCCGAAAAAACATTGACGTTACCACGTAGGCATCCGTGGTGATAGTGGAAATATAACCCGGACGTTTGATTTCGTGGGGAGAATCCCGACCGGCTTTGGACTGAAAAGCAAATGTTGAGGGTTTGTAATCAGACTACACAATGAAGAGTCGGCGTTCCAAAAGATGGAAAGGCGGGTTGCCAGAAAAACGGCGGGGCAATTCACACCTAAAATTGCTGTACTTTGTTTGCACCGGTCAGGGCATTCGAGGGAAGGCATGTGGTTGGTGCATATAGTTTGTGGATTGCTCTAGGACTCAGAAAAGAGCGGTATTTGCTGACAGTATTAAGGAGAGAATGAGTCTTATGATCGCAATTAATGAAGCTGAGCTCAGCGGCTTAAAATGAGGTCGTAAAAAATTTGCCCTGGCTTCGGACAAAGGTTATACTGGCTCACGATTTGGGGCGACCAGATCTGTTAGAGGCTTCAAGAGGTCTGTGCAGTGAAGAATTAGTTCAGCGATAGTTGGGTGTGCCACTTAATCGTAGATATTAGGCCATTGTGACGGGAGCCGGGACAATCGGGATTGACTCCACCTCATTTGGCAGAGGCGAAATAACGCTAATCCATGATGTGGTGCCCTAGGAAATTGAGCGAACGTACACCGAAAACACTTATCGGTATTGATCTTTGTAGCGTATTACAATGGAAAGTGGTGCGAAAAACAGATTAGTGTTATTTGCTCGGGCGGATAGTGATTAAGATGTAATTGGTGTAAACGTATGAGAACGGGAACCTCGTAGTACAATGATCACGAAATGATGAAATGATTGGGGTGCGTTGCGAATCCAAACCCGCGTTCTCCTGAAATTTACAATTCTGGATGCTCTTGTAACGGTCGTATTTAGAATGTCCTCCTCGGCAACTGGGATGTATGTACATGGTTTAAATTAGGGTGGAGAGCAGCATAAACGAGAAACAGGAGAAAAAGTGGATTTGCATTATGCGTCAAAAGTCCAGGATGATAGAGTTGTCGAGAACACTGCAAACGAAACGCGGCTCACAATATTCCTCCTTCTCGAAATCAACATCATTGATAGCGATACATCAGTGCTTCACGCCAATACCTAACTGCCACACAACCATGGAGAAAAAACAAACCCTGTGTAGGAAGAGAGGAAAAAAGAACGCGACGGGAAGAGACTTAACTACTGAAAATGACTACCTCCATATTCAAACATTCAACATCAAGGTGCCCACACTTTGCGAACAAACAACCGAGCTAAAAGTGAGAGTAAGGCGTCATCAGCGAGATAGCTTCCTTACGGCTGTCACTGCCTCGCACCATTAAATGCACTCACTTTACAGACAACTCGGACAAACAACGACAACATTCACGCCACTCAGCTCGATTAACCGCCATCTCACCTAGAGTCTCCAACCACCGACTCTGTGAGTCGCGAGGACCCCAGCCCAGGAGACGAACACGACCCACAGTGGCCAATCCCTTCGTGAACGACTTCATTTCCCCACGCCAGGTCATTATCTGTCCACCTCGCATCTTACACCAGTCGGCCGCAGTGTCAGCGAACAGTGCTCGGTATGGAAGACGACTAGCTGGCATCCTTAATACATGACCTAACCATCTAAACCTGTGCAAACGTAGGGAGTGAACAAAAGAACTCGTTTGACAATCACTACCAAACACCCGCTTCCTAACCTCCTCGTTACTTGCACGCCGGTGCCACCCGATACGAGCGATTGAACGCAGACATCGGTGGTCAAATACTTGAAGACGGTTCACGTCTTCTACCCTGAG
>QNGE01001596.1:25861-44986 GCA_008508345.1 Paragonimus westermani
AGACAATCCTCCATTATTTCGTCTATGACGAAATTAAACAAAAATGGTGACAGCAGACAGCCTTGACGTACGCCGCCGCTCATGGTGCTAAAACTGTCAGACAGCTAACCGTAAACCCTAACCTGAGCTGAAGTATGGGAATAGAGTGTCGACAGTATGTTCACGTGCTTAGTCGGCACACCTCTGCGTTTGAGCGACTCTAAAAGTGTACATCAATCCACTGAATCGAACGCACCTTTATAGTCGAGAAATACAGCAATTGTTGGCCGGCGGTACACGTGACGCTGCTCCAAAATTTGACGAAGAGTTAAATGTAATCTACACATCCCCGCCCGGGGCGAAACCCTGCCTGTTCTCCCCTAATGTTTACCTCTCGAGCTGCAGTGACTCGACGAAGTATAATTAATGCTAGAACCCTAGAAATGACTGGGGTCAAACTAATTCCTCTGTGGTTTTTGCAAGAGCCCCTGATACCTTTCTTGAATATAGGGACTATTATCGAGTGACCCCAACTCGAGGGGATAGTTTCCATCGTCCACACAAGTTGAAACAAATGAGTCAAAGCTTCTACTAACGTCTCTCCTCCTTCTTTGAAAAGTGCCGGCAGAAGGTCATCAAGACTAGCAGTCTTATTACACTTGGGAGCCGCAAGGCAATTGCGGACCCCAGTCTCAGTGGGTCGATCCAAGTCTACCGACCAGGGCACAACATTAAAAGTTTGTGACGGCAACGCGGTAGAAGCAGGAGGCCAGTTAAACTTACCCTCAAAGTGTTCCGCCCACCGCTCCAACCCTCTGGACTTATTATAAATGAGTGTGCCATCTGTCTCGATGATAGCTTCACTGACAGACGGTCGCCTGGGACCAGTGGCACGTATGAGCTTGAACAGTTCGCCAGTGTTTCCTGAAGCGAAAGCCGTCTCCATCTCCTTAACTTTTCCCAATAACCAAGCCTCACAATCAGCCTTTACGCTACGTTTCAGTTTCCTACGGACATCTCTTCTACACTTGTTATATGAACTGCCAGGAGGTATGTTCCGCCTGGCATCTAACAACTCCAGAGATTTCTCCGACATCCAATGCTTGTTCATTCCATGTACCCCCTGCCGCATGCTAATGTACCTGTGTCACGAATGGCATGTGTGATCTGGGTCCAGCAGCAATCAGGATTTTGGGAGTGAGAGCTGCTAAGGCACGTTTCTAAGCTGGTTTGATACTTATGCTTTACCGACGGTATTATCAGTTTCTCAACCGCCAATCGTTCCTGTCAGTGGGGTGGTTGCTCAGCAAAAGTGAGTATGAAACGACGGCGTACCCGCGCATGATCTGAATCTAGGTGCGTGCTCCAATAAGGACGACAGTCCTGAATAGAACCGCGCCACCTATAACTAACAGCTATGTGGTCTATGTGAGACCAAGTCTGATTCAGAGAGGGAGGGCGCCAAGTATACCAATGACGCGCACGCTGCCCAAAAACAGCCTATGCTCAGCGCACTGCTGCAACAGTCGCCCGCCGTTGTCCGAGCGATGTGATGCTATCCCAAACCTGTCACCTAGATGAGGTTCGGCCTCACCAAGGCGGCCAACCTGGACGCTCATATCTCCGGCCAGAACGACTATATCAGAACCACGTGTCGACTGGGGAAGAGCGGCCAGATCCGACACCGACGTCGCTACATTATTTAATGTCGTCAGTTTTCTTATGCAACCTGACATCAACTGAAAGATAAAAGCGTTCTACAAAATCGGTGCCGATACGGGGCGTTTGAACCTCGGCAAACAGGAATATCCAGTGGAAGCGTCGCCGGAGATCAAAGCTGATGGTGAGTGAGTGGTCTCCAAGAATTTTGATGACTTCAGCTTGAGGCTTGTGAGGTATATTGGCCAGGCTGAGGTCAATCAGCTGATTGAAGCGGAATGACACCGATCTCCACTACAGTGTCGATTAGAAACCACAAGCCGGACAACCGACCGATATGAAATGGGCTACTAGTACCTGCTGGGTCAGCAATAGTTGTCGATCTTGCTGGCTGGCTGGTCAATTAGACAATAATGGATGACGGGTTAAGGGTCTGCACGGCTGGGTGCAGAGTATGTTGACGGTGCACACAAACACGTGTGAAAATAAATCATAAGAAAACCTGCCCGCTCGATTCGCACGAAAGTCGAATTTAAATTGATGGATTTTGAATGGGAAACAGGAAGAACGTTATTGCCACAAATCTTCCGCGTAAAGCGCTATTACTATCGCATGAAGATTCAAAGGCTCTCCAATTATCTCTGCTACATTGAATTCATCGCGTGAAATTGCTGCCAATAATGTACCATCTATTGCGGAAACACAGCAAAACCTCGTGGCACCATAGAGACTCACCGGACAGCCTTGTTCTTCATCCTGTTATTCTCATAAAATTTATAAGCTTTACGGATTAGTCAGCTAGCATGGGGCGCGCAATTAATCTGACTGCCAACGTTTGTGGACCATGCTCGAAGATAGTAGGGTCTCGTAGCAAAGCCATGGCTTACTACTTCTGTAACTATTGGGTTCACTGCAAGTACGACCCCGAGTTCCCCAAAGACTTGCATTTAAGGCTCCAAGACTCACCCATTCCGGTCGTCAGACACCACTGTGTGAAATATCGTCCAAACATCCCTAAGGATAACGTCACCCAGGACACATACAGAACAGGCGATTTAGTCAGTTCCTCACCCTCCACAAATTACATCCCCGACACGTCAACGCCAGGCAACTTTACCTCAACTACACACGTCCAAAGCCCACCGCTTCATGTACTAGTTATTAAACCAGCCTCGGTAGAACACACTAAGCGGAAGAGTGGTAAACGCACTGTGACTGTATCATAGAAAGTTAGTGCGTCCAAGTCGCCCATCAGCACGAACCAGGAAAGCCCTAAGCCGTTATTCCAATGCCGTAATCACACAACTGTTCCCCAGCTCAGAACACAAGGTACAAACGCCCAGGCGTGATCACTGTCGCAAGTTCGCTAGACATAATACCACTATCTACTACGCTGCGAAAGCACGTTGCTCAATCAGAGAGGAGCTGATGATCAGTGGTAATGGGGACTTCTTTGCGGTTTAATTAAGCTAGGCGTGGGAAATAAATCCACGTTATGCAGGTTTTGCAAGTCTCACCAAGACGGGTGCCCTCGGCTAATCCGTGTCACGCTCGGCCAGATAGATGTCAAGGGGGTTCTCACAACGGCATCTTCCCTGCCAAGACTTAACAATTCTTGTTTAGGAGCGAAAAATGGATTCCCTTGGGTGATCAGGGAGACTGAGCAAACGGCAAGCCGCGACCTTCGTTGTACACGGCGTAGAGGGGCTCAAGGATGCGTTGCTTGTACACAAGCACGACATTGACTGTTGGGTGTTATTCGAACCACACCAAGCCTAGACGTAGGCGAATGCGGAGCATGGCCTATCCAACACCTTCCGCGCTCAGTACACTTGAGCTCCATCTCAGTCCCCAGACTATTGCGAATCACCCTCCTCACAAGAGATGTGTTGTCCGCTGTGCTTCAGAGGTGGTATACGTTAGAAAACAACCCACCAGCTGGACTCCGACTTTATGCAGATAGACTAAGGTCCGGGCGTGTAACACCTGTAACTGGTATACCTCCTATAGCGGCAAGTGTTGTCAACATGGCCAAAATACCGCAGGTTATCAGTAGCCCACTACCTCCCGCACAGCCAAAAATCCGGTACAGTTGACGTCGAAGGCGTCGGCCTGTTCCAAGTAGTATCTGTTACAAATCCAAAGGCGGACACTACTACAGGTAAGGGTGCGTAGGTACATGTATCTAGCTGGTGGTATATGGTCACTAATGCTCTTTCTATAAAGAGCAAAGTGCAGGAATCTCAAGTTTGTCAACTCAAAGAAGCCCAAGATCGTAGATGCAGTGAAGACATGGCTAGCGCCGGACGTATCCGATCAGGAGATAGAACTTCCTGGTTATTCCACCCTTAGCAAGCACCGGCTGGCCAGCAGAGGTGAGGACGTAGCAGTTTACGTTAGTGCTGAGCTACGCGCAGCGCTGAACAGAGGCCCAACTCTGCTCTCACTTGAAGAGTCCTTGGGAGTAAATGTTAGGGTAACTCACTCATCAGACGTCATTGTCAGCGTCATTTATCGTGTCCCGCCCGGGGCCCCAGAATGGGATGAAAAGATGCAGAGTGCCATCAAACGGGCCACCGCGACCCCCGGATATCGCGCTATCGTTCTAGACAACTTCAACCACCCGCAAACAGGTCTCTCCAGCGGACTTACGTTCGGTACAGCGGCTAACAGGTTGTACAACCCCGTGCAGGAAGTAGGACTCATTGAGCACGTCAATCAACCCACGAGGTGGAAAGAAGGTCACAGGCCATCTCGACTAGACATGGTGTTAACTACTTAAACCCACATGATGGATGTAATTGAGGTTGGTGCGCCATTAGGTGCAAGCGACCACGCCACAATCGGTTTCCGCCTGATGTGATGGTACGATCACCCACCTCTTGCTGTCGACTGGAGCAATTTTAAACGAGCCAACTTTCGAAGGATGCAGGAACACTTATCTCAAGCAAACTGGCCACCACCCAGAGAATGTAGCACGGCAAATGAACACCTAGTGCGTATCATGTTATACCTAAACACCGCGATAACTGGTTCAGTCTCACTTCACACTCTACCCCTCAACTGCAAGTCGTCTTGGCTCCAACCATCAATCAAGAGTCTAACGAAAGAGAAGTGGGTCTTGTGGGATGCATTTCTTCTTCAAGGAGATAACGCCTCACACCTGGCACACAAATGTAGTCAACACACAGCAGCTTTTTCTTCATGGTTGTGTGGCAGTTAAGCATTAGTGCGAACCTCTGATGTATTGCTGTCCATGATGATGATGATGATGTTGATGATGATGATGTTGATGATGATGATGATGATGATGATGACAGCAGCCGTAGAGGCTAACTGCATGGTTCAGCAGGTATCATTTGCAAGATCCATCGCTGAATGCCCTAAGAGTTTCCTAGGACACATAACCTCCATGACCAGGTCGAAAGTTGCCATGTCCTCTCTCATGGGACCTTCCAGAATCTCTACCATTAATTCTGAGGCGGCAACGACATTACACGTTCAGTGTGCCTCTGTCTTCAGTAACCCCGCCGAGAAGGAACCATACGCCACCGTTTCCTATCCCGATCGTCCTTCGGATTCACCCCCTAAATTCACCCCGGATAAAGTACGCGCCAAGTTACTCATGCTACGCGTTTATAGGTCCTCAGGGCTTGATGAAGTATTCCCATTCATGCTGAAGGAATGCGCAGATGAGCTGACGGAGCCGCCTGCTCGTTTGTTCTAACATCCATATTTAACTGGTTGTATTCCAGTCACAGTGTCATCTCTCCTATCTACAAGGGTGAGTTCGAACAAACGCCCGTAACTCCAGACCGATTGCTCTGATACCAAGCATGTCAAAAGTGATGGGGAGAATAATAGACGAGTTCGTAAAGCAGCATCCAAATACTCTCACTGTTAGCACCGGAGCAGCATGGATTCAGAAATGGTCACTTATGCACAACCAACCTACTAAGTGCCGCTGACTCGTGGACAAAAGCTGCCGAAGAACGCCTCCCAGTTAGTGCTGTGTTCTTAGATTTCATAAATGTTCCATAAAATGGGTCAAAGTACACTGCTGGACAATTTGAGCAATATGGGTTTGTGAAGTGAGGTTTGTCTTGATCTCAAACAATACTCATCCTGTCGGACATACGCAGTTAGAGTTAATGGTAAGCTATCCATGCCATTCAACGGCACATCTGGTATACCACAAGGTCCTATACTGGGTTCTCCATTATTCTTAGTATACGCCAACGACCTCCCAGGTGTAACTCCTCCGTTGTGATGTATGTCTTCGATACAAAACTTTGACGCGTTTTACACAGCGTTGAAGACGCAGAATTTCAAAAAGACCTAGATGCTCTGCATCTATGGTCCGTGGAAAATCGACTGTCCTTCAGCACGTCCAAGTCGAATACAATGTACTTTCGTCATCACAACACTAGAACATCACATCGGTGACGCTATCCTAGTCAATGTTCAACAGGAGCACAAACCTAGGTGGCGTTGTTACATAAGATCTCTCCCCTAGTACTAACATTATGCTGTTGGTAAAGAAAGCCAATAGCAGGCTAACAATATATCGTAGGGCTTTTGGGAATTTCCCAATCGAAGGCTTTTCACGTATCTATAGCACACTGGCAGGGACACTGCTAGAAGTCAACATTCACGTATGTATGCCGCACTGAAAGAAAGACGTCATTGTCCTGGAGGCTATCCAGAGACGGACCGCTAAGAGGGTTGACAGTCTATCATGCTTGTCGTATGAGGACCGTCCGTCGAAACTGGACTATTTCTTCTAGTCTACAGGCGTCTCAGAGGCGACCTCATATTAACACACAAAATCCCACGCTGCCTGAGTCACCCCGACAAAAACCCTCTTCATATTCGCCGACACAGTAAGTCCCAGGGCCATAAGTACAAGGTTTCCATACCACGTAGTAGCCTCCCATGTACACATAGTTTTGCCACCTGAGTCTGTTCCGGCGACGATTTTCATGGTACTGTCAGTCGATGCATCAAAGAGGCAGCTAGATGACTAGATTATCTCAAGATGGCCGTTGGCAGTCGGCAAAATAGCCCTCTGTACCTTCGCTGTTGACACTTCCGTTCTCTTGTCTTTTTCCCTTATCTCGCTTCTCCCCCTCTTCCATATAGTTTCCCTCTTTCATTGTTGTACGAAAACGGTGCAACCTCTTAAGGCGATCGACTGTTGCTAGCTGTCTCAACACTCAACGCACCTCACTTACTCTCGCCATTTCAATGGCTCACGTGATCGGAGCGGACACACAACAATCCGACTGTCGAACCGAGGTCGAATCTGTTGTGAAATCATTAACGCCGTAGTGCCGTTTGTTACCTTAATACCCCGAGGCGGGAATACCATACAAAACTATACTTCCAGCTCTGTAAGACACCAGTAAACAACAGTTATGTCTGAAACTACAATGCACACGTATATGCAATACTGAAATGAACACGTCTAAGTGTCTCTGGAAGCCACCATAGTTAGCACACGCAAGTCTGACGTTCATATATTTGAGTGAGCTCACGTGACGTGCGCGACTTAATGAATTCAAACACTACAGACGTGTGACCACAAAAAAATAGATTCGCACAAGTTCAGCGATTTGGATGGAATGCGTTAGGATCGAAGAGTGAAGGGAGCAACTAACTGTTAGAAATATAGTGAGCGTGTGTAGCCAGTACCACGCGTCCACTTTTAAAGTCAACAGAACACCGCCGGGACCACCGGTGGCAAGACGTACCTGAAGGTTTAAATCGCCCGCCTGCAATGGTCAGAGTCGGTTTAGCGATTCAGCGATTGATACACGGGTTCGAGGCAGCTGCCCGAGGTTCCCGGATCCAGTCGGTTCTCCTTGCCCAGTGTCAGCGGGTGTCTGTTGATTTGAAAGGCGATCAGTGAAAACGGGGTGTGGCACCACTCTTGAAGATTACAGTGAATGCCAAGAACAAAGTAAGATTACTCGTTCAATGCAATTTTAGGTAAATGAGAATGAAGAGAAACTTTAAAACGGCCACCAGAAGCGCTGCTGACGACCTCAGAAGGAAGGCTGTTCCAATACTTGGCCGTCACCATTCGCTACCGTGAAGAACTTTTCTACAAGACCTACTTCAAAGAAGTGTGTGAATATTAAATCACCGCGGTGTCTTCGAAATTCAAGTGGGCACATGTCAAGAATTTCAAGTTGAGACTCGTAGGTAGCATTAATTAGGCCCGCGATCACCCTGGTAGCCGCGCGCTGGACACGCTCAGCAGCCAATATCTTTCTTCCGGCCGGTATACACGACCTGATTTCAAATTTCAAATTTCAAATCCAGGACTTGGTGAAGGCCAGTGCCTGTTGACGTCCTGATGCTTGACTGGTGTGATTCGGAGATTGACCAGACTGCGTTTTCTGTTGATGTGTTCAGTGGTGATTTAAGGGTAGGGACAGAAGAAAAGGAGTATCAAAACAGAGTAGGAAAAAGGTGGTTCCAATATTTGTCTAGCTCTCTTTTAAACATATCTACGCTCTCAGCCTCAACGATATATGCAGGCAGCTTGTTCCACGAGTTGACTACCCTGTTAGTGAAAAAGTTATATCGAACAGCCAATCGTGATCTTGTCCTCTTGACTGTGAACCTATGGCTCCTTAAATCTCTGTTCTGACGCATCTCGAACAAACCTCTCATGGTGCTGCATACAGATAACACGGGCGGACGAAGTCGTTGGTCAGGTCATTTATGTACACCAGGAAAAGCAGAGGGACGAGGATTGATCCCTGAGAAACTCCACTTAACGGAGAACCTTTGTCCGTCAGTACCCCTCTCACTCTCACCCTATATGACCTTCCAACTAGAAACGCCTACATCCATCTGCAGATTCTAGTAGAGATTCCAGCTTGTCGAAGTTTCCAGCATAAAAGCCTGTAGTTGACTGAATCGAAGGCTTTCTGAAACTCCAGGTAGCACACCTCGACCTCTTCTCCTTTATCCAGTTTCTGTGGTATACGTCGGATAATTAAGTAAAGAGATAGATGGCCTTCCAACGGGATTTACTCGCCGTTCAGACTGAAAGCAAAACAATAGAGCCAAACGGTTTTATTCCATGTTTTTGGTGGCCTTGAGCTTAGGCCACTCAACGGAGCAATCAGAATCAAAAAAGATATCGAACTTTCGTGAGTGTTTGCGAGAATTTGAATTTTCAGTAAGAATGAATCCATTTTTCCAGGAAAGAAGAACGGATTTTTGGAAGAAATTGCCTTTTTCCAACATAGTCGAGACATTTTCAGCGATGTCACTTTATTTCTGCTCAGTCTATAGGACTCGCAGTAAATTCCAATGGTGTCCAATCTTTTGCCCCAGCGGTCCGGTTGTGGGGCGACAGAGTAGAAAATCGGTGTGTATTTTACTCTCGTCGAGAAAAATCCAATGGGATCGTCGTTGATTGGTTGGGCAATCTGATCTCTCGGTTGATACTATCACCAGCGATGCCCGTGGATTTCAGTCAGATCGTTGTCGTCTTCAAAATGCACGAACCCGTTCGTACAATCACTAGTTGATAATATTAATTCCCGTCCATTCTTGAAAAGATGACAGACACTCACACGATGTCGTACTTGACATCAGTAACTACATACACATTCTTAACCGACAAACATGTGGTGTGCTGAGGTAAGAATAATCTAGTTCAAATAAAGTGCGCAGACTTCATTGTTAGGGTTGATAGAGTTTGAACTGTACCACATGCTACAAACACTGCAATAAGTGTAGCTGCGTTCCAACTCAGGAGAACGCCGGTTTCTCTCGCAACGGAAGTTCAGTACATTCACCTTCTACAAAACGCTGCTAGTTATCTGGTTTCTAACACCTCACATGCCGCGTGCCACTGTGCTCAAGCGGTGTTAAGAAAAAGCTCAGATCGGTAGCAGATGCAGCATATAATTTGAAATAGAAAACCTTTCAGAATGAAGGTAGATATAAACCGTAGCAAAAGACCGCAAGTCCTTCATGAACTTGACGACAGATGCAACAATTAGTTACATTCACCTGAACATTGCCAGCAGCTAAAAGTCAGAATATTTTCAACCCTGATCCTACAGCCACATCCACATGATACTAACAGTACAGATTTCACACCGTTTCGATAAGTAGTTTAGATAGTAAAAGAGCTTTGAGAAAGAGAGATATAGCAATAAAATCGTTCCCTTCTGCCACATGAGATAGTGGATTCGACGTAAGGATAAATTATCAAGCGGGCCAGGTAGATTCCCGCGTGCTAATAACACACGATGTAGCGCCAGAGCTTCTAGTTGGTTAATAACCGGGCTCCATAACGCAGAACTTACGAGACCAAATATTTGTTTGTAATATTTCCGTGGGATTAAATGTGATTTGGTCCTCACCCTGATTGTCGATGCGCTTGAACATCCCTGTAAATCGGTGCCTAATATGGTCAGAACAGGCATTCCAAGAGGTTACTCCGTTAAACCTGAGATACAACTAGCTGACTGGAGTGTACACATGGCTTATTCTTACTGCGCCTCCGTGAGACACGGAATGATGTTCCCGAGCATTTGATTCCCGCTAACTCCGGTTTCAGTTCCAAAAATCTTCTTGATAATCGTACTGTCTTCGCCAGAATAATGCGTCTGTTTTCCATGCTCCAACATTATTGTGGTTGGTTCTCCGACTCAACGTCGCGTGACACGCAACTCTCAAAAAGTGCTACCTCAAGTTCACTGGTCAGCAACGTAGTCGTCAGAATACGTCGGCTCGCTCCTGTGGTGTATTTCACGCTTCAATGACTGCGAGTGATCCAGTGACTGAATGCATCGTGGTATGGAACGCTCGGAAATGTTGCTGTCTACTTCCGTCACCACTTCGCTGATCAACTGATCCACAGGCCTGAGAACCTACCTACGTTCACTTCTTCTTGACCTGCACTCCGTAGACCAGAACTACCGTACGTTGCAAAGCGCAATTCAGAGAGCGGACGACTTATACCACGCAAACCGTGCACTCTCTTTTATCGGCCACCCCTTCCACGCAGTATACGTTGTCTTCTTGATAACCGTTCCCATTTATTCGCGAAGCATAAGCTTACAGGAAACTCATAGGAGCTAAGCGCGTCCCACATTGTCCGAAACAGGTGTAGACGGGAAATCCGCGGACACATCAAACTCGTACAAGAGATCCTCCTCACAGCCCGCGGGAACAAAATCTTCTCACTTAAGCATATGCGACGACTAAGAATGAACAAAACTCCAGCTCTTCCTTTACGACTGCCCAACGGAAAGACTTCATCTGACTCCCTAGTTGTAGTCGAGTTATTCAGGGGGTACTACTCGGCAGTGTACAACGTCGCATCATCAAGCTGGCATCCTGTACTACCGCTGCAGAAGTTCAGGCAACCTCTCGTGACCGCTGAGTTTTCTGTGCTAGATGTCGAAGACCTTTTACTCAAGGTTAATTCATACAGTGCAATGGGTCCTGACATGATCCATCCCAGAATACTCAAGGAAGCAGCTGTTAGTATGGCTGAACCCCTTCATAAGCTGTTCAAGCAAACACTCCAGACTAGCACCCTCCCTAGCGCATGGAAAGAGGCGACATCACACCCATATTTAAAGTGGGTGATCGGCACTCTCCGGCTAGCTATTGGCCGATCAGCCTTACTAGCATCCCGTGAAAAATAATGGAGCGTCTACTAGAACGCGCCATCCTCAATCACTTCTTATCAAATGATCCTTTCTCTTCCACCCAGCATGGCTTCTTTCCTGATCGGTCATGCATAACAAACCTGCTTATTTTCATAGATAGTCTGACGGAGGCCAAAGACATTTGCCTCGTCGCAGAAGCTATCTTCTTTGATTTCGTCAAGGCTTTTCATCGTGTCCCACACGCCCCCTGAAGCACAAACTGGAAGCCTACGATACTCAAGGAGAGGTTCTTCGCTGGATTGCCTCTTTTCTTGAAAACATAATTTTTAGAGTCAAGACCGGAACAGACCTTTCGTCTCCCTCTATCATTTCTGCGGGAGTTCCTCAGGGGTCAGTTCTAGGTCCTTTGTTATTCCTTATTTACATCAAAGACCTTTCAAAAAATATTTCCAGCAACGTCCTCTTATACGCAGTCGACCTAAAAATTTGGAATTCCACTGATCCCAGTGCACTATAAATTGATCTTGACGCGATCAAGCGCTGGTCGGACGATTGGAGTCTCCCACTAAATGACAATAAATGTGCTCACATGCCACTCCGTGGAGATTCTGGAAATGCCTCCATGATTCACATTACATCTAGTACAGTAGATATCATGAGAATCGATCTGAAGAAAGATCCGGGCATCTGGTTGTCGTCCAACTTGTCCTTCACGTATCAACATGAGGTGGCGGCAAAAAAAGGATTTGCCGCTCTTATAATGATCAGGCGCACTTTCCCCCGCATAGGCAAGAAAGCTTTTCAAACGCTTTAAGGGATTTATATAGGACCGCTCCTCAAGTGTTTTTATTATCCATGCCTTAACAAGCAGTGTGGAAGAAAGTTGGTGATCGGTATCCAATGTGACATGCGAAAGATGGTGTCACCAGTCATGTGCATGCATAAGCACCGAGCTATATAAACTGCAAGGCAGACACACTGACCTGTGATGGGTCTGTCTAGAATGCAAAGCCAGAGGAAGAACGTTGCCTAATCTTACAGGTAGATCGGAATCGGTAATAGGAGATCCACACATATCGCCCTCCGGCACCTGTTTCCTAAGTCATAGCATCACTCAGTCTCGGAACTTCGCTGCTTCTGCTGCTGCTGCAGCAAAAACCAGGGCTGATCATAACGGAAACTCAAAGAAATTTGAGAGCACTCCGACGGCCTTCTGAAAGCAGCTCGTACACCCCACACCGGGAGGTAGCCCTCTTGTGCGCTCAACACCACTTATTTCAACAGCTGTACACCCTAAGAACAACACCTCGGTTTCACTTAAATTCCAAAACGGCAATGAAGTTGCTCAGGGAACAAAAATGCCAACTACTAGCACAGTTACGAAAACTGAGAAACCAATAGCGCCGACGCCAAGGGGACCAATGAGGGAAGGTAGCAGGACGCCCGTAAATAATCGTGTGCACCACAGTCCCAATAGCCCGACAAACCTTGATGCGGTTCTCGCACGGATCGCGCAACACGAGGCCCATCTACGTAATGTCACGGCCTCTATATATAATCAGATCAACACAGTTATACGATTACAAAATTCCTATGAGGCCACCCTGAAAAGAGACAGGAACATAATTATTCAAGCCCCCGAACCGGACATACCGGATCCTAAACATAGGAGGTCTTCGGAAAGACAACTAATTCTAAGTGTTATGCGAAACGCCGAACTACCCGCAGCGACAAAATGGCGCAGAGCGCACAGACTCGGTAGGTGGATCACATCTAACACGCAAACGAACAGCCACAGACCACTCCTAGTTGAATTTCTAGACCGCAACATTCGGGATCTGGTACTATCCAAAGATGATACGATAGCTCAGAGGATGCCAGGCATAAAAGTCAAAGGAGACACAGCCATGCAAGGCAAATCTGGCCCATATGGGGTGATGTCAGCTACACCAAGATTCATAAGTGAGCGACTTAGCTTAAACCTGGGTCAGGAAGCAAAACGCAGCGCCAAGAGAACAAGACGATGCTACAGCCTTGAAGAGCCAAACACCGAAGAGAAAAACGGTTTGCAACGGGCTGGTTCTTATCCTTACATCCAAAAACGGATCTATCCCTCAGAGGAAACCTCCGAGGGATTAGATACGACCAAATGGCGGAGTAGGTAGATGGTCAGGTCATCGGAGTTGAAATGCATGCTGTTGAATTTATGTAGCATGCTCAACAAGAGAGAAGAGCTACAAACAGCGATCTACTCCATAAATGTTTGCCTCCTCACAGAAACCTGGCTCAAAGAAGGAAGATCTGGGGGATTGGGTGCGTCGTTTCCAATGGTATCGCAGGGACCGTCGCAATGCAGTCGGGGGCGGCTGCCTATTGGTGATCAAACGTTCTATAAGGCAGTCTCCCGTGAACTATAACTGCAATTGAGTGAGTGTTTAAACCGCTGTTAGCCTACTTCACGTCAACCGTCCATTGATGGTCTTCGGGGTGTACCGTAGTCCGGGTGCAACACTAGAGGAAGACGAAGTATTACTAGAATAATTTCAGTCAGCTTGTTAATCAGGCTATCGCCTGCTCGTTTTGGGAGATTTTAATGCTCTTAAAGTCAACTGGTCATTGGGATCTGTTAGAGGTAGAGGGTTTGATCACAAGCTGTTCGACCTAGTCAACAGATTCATACTAAGAAAACGTGAAAATAGCTACGAGATCCCGACCCGGACAGATGGCCTCAGTGCTAGACCTGATCCTAACTCGGCACGGACGTCACAAACGTATTGCCTGCTGCACCACTGGGAAAGAGTGATCACGTAACGATTTATTTTTCGTTCAAATGTTTACTGTCAGTAAAGCAGGCACACAATGTGCAAATGTTTCACCGATTAGACAACAAGAAACTAATATTGGAAGCTGGTAAGATGGCCTGGAACCCAACGGTCCCTATAGAGGACGTCGACAGTCTGTGGCCGATCTACGTCGATAACATCCGGGTTCTTACAGATAAGAACGTCCCTCAGAAAAAAGTCGGAGGAAGAGGTCGAAAGACATGGGTTCGTTCCAGGGTCAAGAGAGCTTTCCAACGTAAGTATACGGCTTGGTAGGCATATATGTAGCATAAGGGGTTTAAAATCTTCATGATTTACAAAAGGACTCGAAATAAAGCAATCAAGGTAGCGAGAAATGCTCGTCTAGTCTATAAGCTCAACCTAGCACGAGATATTAAACAGAACCCCAAGAGGTTTTATGGTTATGCTCACTCCAGGTCTTCTCTAAGAAAGGAAATTGGGACCACACTCTCCTATGACGGGGAGATCATATCGACTGACAAGGGCATAGTGGACGCGTTCATGGCACAGTTTCAGTGTTTATCGCTCAGACAACAAAGCATCGTAGCCTCGGCCTAATGCCGTGAGCGTGCCCATGGTGGATCAAGTCATTACACCCCGCGATGTTGAGCAAGCGATATCCAAGCTAAACAGCACAAAGTCCGCAGGACCTGACCGCATCCATCCGGCAGGCCTAAAACCTCCGACCAAATTGTTAGCATCACTATTTGTCCAACTGTTCAATCTTACATTAGAACCAGGGATAGCGGTGAAAGACTGGGAAGAAGCCATTATAATTCCCACCTTCAAAGATGGCAATCGATCAGAGGTTGGAAATTACCGACCAGTAAGCCTGAGTAGTGTTGCCAGCGAAATTTTGGAACGAATATTACGAGAGAGAATCTGTAAATTTCTCTGTGAACAGAAATTCTTCAGTGCTCCTCAACATCCTTTCCTAAGGAGGAGATCTTGTCTTATCAATTTGCTGACGTTTTTAGACAGTCACGGAGAAACGGAATAAAGGAGAAGTGTTTGAGGTGTGCTATCTGAACTTTTAGAAAGTGTTCGATTCTGTCAACCACAAGCTTCTCTGCTGGAAACTCTAAGAAGTTGGAATCTTTCCTAGACTCTGCAGGTGGATGCAGGCGTTTCTAGTTGGAAGGTCGTGCAGAGTAAAAGTAAGAGAAGTACTGTTGGACAAAGGTTCTCCGTTAAATGGAGTTTCTCAGGGATCAATCCTCGTCCCTCTGCTTTTCCTGGTGTACATAAATGACCTGACCAACGACTTCGTCTGCCCATGTTATCTGTATGCAGACGATATAAAGCTGGTCGGGAGTTCGTCAGACTCGACCGCTCTCCAAGGGGACATTCTGGAACTTTGCGAATGGTCATTAAGGTGGGATTTACCACCGAACGTTATCAAAAGTCATGTCCTCGCCAAAGCTCGCCAGTCAACGCCCAGGTATTGAAGGGATGCACATGGACAGACAGTTAAACTAACAACTAAGCAGCAAACAAGAGACTTGGGTATCCTAGTTACTAGTACGTTTACTCCATCTGCTCAGTGTACCGCATCCGCGACAAAAGCGCGGCGGGGGTTATATCGACTGAAATCAGCGATCGCTAACCCTTGTCCAGCGGTGTTCATTCCACTGTACTCACTGGAATATTGTGTCCAAGATTGGTCACCATATCTCAAAAAGAACATAGCTGCCCTCGAAAAAGTACAAAAGGTCGCCACACGTTTGGTGTGGGGTATGAAGGGTCTGAGATACCAAGACCAACTAAGTTCGTTGAACTTATTTTCCTTTGAACGTAGGCGGGTAAGAGGAGATCTTATTGAAATGTACAAAATTACCCACCACACTAGAACAAGCCCCATGACAGGTTTGTTCGAAATTCGTCAGGATAGAGACTTAAGGGGTCATAGGTTCACAGTCAAGCAAAGAAGATCATGATTGGCTGTCCGATATAACTTATTCACTAACCGGGTAGCCAACTCGTGGAATAAGTTGCCTGCAAAAGTAGTTGAGACCGTGAGCGTAGATTTGTTCAGAAGAGGGCTAGACAAATGTTGGAACAACTTTTCCTACTTGGTGATGATCGAAGTATGATTTGTTTCTGCTGTTAGAGCAGCCAAGTTTTGATACTCCTTTTCTTCTGTCCCTACCCTTAGACCACCACTGAACACATCAACAGGAAACGCAGTCTGGTCAATCTCCGGATCACACCAGTCAAGCTTCAGGACGTCAACAGGCGCAGGCCTTCATCAAGTCCTCGATTTGAAATTTGCTCGACACCAAGTTGCAATTCATTTCCTGGAGACAACCCGTCACTCGGAACTGTTGAGGTTGTCTAATTATTCACTTTGACAATTTGTTCAATGCTTTCGTGGCATTGCGATCTTGTTTTGGGTAGTTGGGATCATTGGTTTTTCGCTACTTGTTGCTCAACATCTTCGTCGAAGTTCGTACATTGGTTTTCCGTTCCATGTTTGGTTCCTCCCTCCTAAAGGTCTGAAATATTATTGATACTTAGGATACTTCATCGGCTCATCCAGCGTTGAATCTAACTCTCTGGGGTCAAATATAAAGCTGTTTTTCTTAACCTTGTCTTCCTGCACATCACAGCGCAGTATCACTGCACTTTCTACTGTTCTCATACAACTTATCTACTACCCATGATCAAGTTATCAGCCACTATACAGAACCCGGATCACCCGAGGACGCAAGTTTCCAGGTCCGTCAGCCTTCATGCAACCTTGTGAAGACACGTCACGCTCGTACTTGTGTCCACATTCTCTCTTCCCGCTGTTATTCCAGAGGTTAACGCAGAGTGAGAAAATGAAAACATCTCAACTAAATAGGTTGATTATCTGATACTGAAGACGTTTGTCAAACTCTCTTCATGTTTGTACTCTCCCTGTAAACATTCCCGTTCCGTGAACCCAATTATGTTGCGTCTGATGGTAGCAACAATTTGCTGATGCACGTTGTTCGCTGTTCTGTGGCTGGGTTGTGGCGAGTGTGACCGTTGTATGTTCACTGTTCGAGTGTCACTTTGAATGTTCCTCACGACATCTCAGTCCGCAATTAGTTGATTGTGAACATGTAATTGCTTTAGAACACAGTTGTGCCCTTATGACTGAGCCTTCTCAAAGAAAGTTTGCAGTCATTACCAAGAGAGTTTCGAATGTAAAAATGAAATCAACAAGGTGAAAGTACTGGAAGACATCGAGTGTGGTCACCAACCTTCTCATGTACACGACCATCGTCACACACAACGCAGTCAGCTACTTTTACATTGCTCCCCGAAGCCGGCGTGGTTTCCCACCACTCAGGTAGCTGCGAGTTGAGCGTATGTCGTAACCGAGTCCCCTTGCTCGTGAACCGTACTCACTACCGACACAACCTCTCCCCACCCCATCGAGTAGACACGGATCTTATACCTCCTTCTATCTTGTCGTTGCTCGTTCTCAAGTACGGCTCACATAGGTGATTCTCAGCATCCCTCACTATTCTACTTCACGACAGCCTTGGGCCATACGTCTACGGGTTGTGGGCCAGGTCACCAGACTTTACGTTTTGTCCACTTATGATATGCCTGGATAGGAGACGTAATTCTTGATCCGGCTTTTCCAGAACACACTGGTCGGATGTTTCTCCTGTCTCCATCTTTTCGTGAACCTTTCCAGCGACGTGCCGTGGGTGCACGGCAAGCTAGGATTTGGTCCTAAGAGCAACCGATCTCCTAGTCGTAAGATGGGGGAACTGTCGGGATCGTCGTAAAATAGAAAGGAAGACCTGTCATTAATGCCTCGACTTTGAAAAATCGTAAATGAACATCTGATACTACTTCCTCTTTGTGGTTGTCAACTCCAGGGCCGACATTATTCCGAAATCATAATCGGTAATCGAAGCACGAACTCTTGACATGGAAGTCGAATTGTTAGACTGCAACCCTTGGTGTGTATATGTCCGATTCCCTAACGGGAAGAAGGATACAATGCCTATCCGATGGTTTGGTCCTAGTGGAGGAAACACTGTTCGTAGTCTGCTTCAGATTGAAGTTCCCGATATTCCAACGTCGGCGCCGAACATGCACCTATCACCCCAACCGAGGGGATGTAAGTTGAAGAGAGCTCACCCGCTCCAGGCTTCGACTAAGCTCAAATAAACGACAATCACAATCAAAGCCTCGAAGCTACGGTACGACAACAGCGGCAAGTTCATCTCTATTGTCGTCGTAACACAGACGCATAATAAACTCAGTACATTTCTTCTTGACTACTAGTATTTCCCATTCTTTCTGGTCCACATTTGTTTAGACACATCCATGTCGTTTTTCGTTGATGTAGGCGAATGGCCTAGTGACAACTTTGCGCTTTTCCTCCCATGCTTACGGTCCATACCCGCGTTTGCTGTGACACTTCTTGTTCACATCCTTTGTCGTCTATTTCAACTCTGATACTCGCATTGTGAGATGAAGAAAGCCTAATTATCTGGCCTAACGTCGTGCTGCCCTAAGCACCTGCTGACCTCTCGTTAATCTAGTCAGATTGTTCGTAACAAATCAGTAATTACCGATTAAAATAACATGATCCACGTGGTCAAACGCTTTGTTGAAATCAAAGTACGTGACTTCAACAACATTGCTTTGATCACCTGCTTCAGTCAACTGACGTGATTATCAGCAGATTTGTGGTACGATTCCTGTGAATGCTACGCCGTACAGGGGTGAAGTCTCCAGAGGTTAGATGTCTTCACAATACCGTCGATAAAGCATTGGTATCAAATCAGCTTAGAAACCTGCCTCAGCAGTCCTCACTCCGATGATCCTGATCGGACCTGGACCCAGATCACACATGCCATTCGTGACACAGGTACATTAGCATGCGGCAGGGGGTACATGGAATGAACAAGCATTGGATGTCGGAGAAATCTCTGGAGTTGTTAGATGCCAGGCGGAACATCCCTCCTGGCAGTTCATATAACAAGTGTAGAAGAGATGTCCGT
>QNGE01001596.1:51478-63783 GCA_008508345.1 Paragonimus westermani
GTTTGAATAGGGACGTAGTCATTTTCAGTAGTTAGGTCCCTTCCCGTCCCCTTCTTTTTCGTTCTCTCTTTCTATATAGGGTTTGCTGTTTCTTCATGGTTGTGTGGCAGTTAAGCATTAGTGTGAACCACTGATGTATTGCTGTCTATGATGATGATGATGATGAATTACTTTTGAGCACACAGGCAGGGTTTGTGCACTCTGATGGCAATAGCCTCGGTGGTTGATAACAGTCGGATTCTGACAGCTATGGAGCCGGCTTGACGAACCTTGTAGATGAATCGGAACGCTTCATCCGGATTTATTCGATGGCCAGTGTCGATTAAGTGGGAGCCGATTGCACTGGAAATGGGCTTTAGCGAACCGTTGCGAAGCCATTTTGATAGGTGTTCGCGAATCCTTTCCGGTAGTTGCCTTGTAGTCCCCGCAATCGAACGACCCAAAGCTGGTGAAACAACTTAGCGAGTACGTTAAGTTTAGCACTAGAATCGGAGAAGCGAAGACTATTGTAGGATTTCTCAATGACTGCATTGACGACAAGGATTCCCTAGAACATTTTATATCGTTGCAACGTGCCACTTAGTTCTAAAACCCTACATGTTCGAAACGAAAGAGACTCGTGGTCATCAAAAATTGATAAATTAACGCACTCACTTTTAGCATGTGGTTGCTGTCGAGGCGCTCCTCGAGGAGGACAGGAGGTTGTTCGAACAATACGTACAGACAGAGGTGCAGAAGCAAGTGGACGACAAGAAGAAAAATTCCTGTGTATTTTGAATCCAATCAAGCTGCAAGCTAGATTTACAGCAGAACCAGAAAGGTATGTTCACAATTCTTCCTCTATAACCCTAGGCCGCGCTATTTTGGGGGCGCCACCACTAGGCCCAAAATTTCGTCATCTAAAGTCTAAGTGTAGTCGCTTAAACAGAGAGTTTGAATTTGAAAACTTGCATGCGCAACTAAATGGACTCGTCCCTTGATCACACCGGAATATTTTACTCATGAAGCCTCAGTTTTACTCGACAAAACTGACTACATTATCAAGATGTCATCGATTCTGTCAGATAACTCAAAAATTCAGAAAACGGAAAATGATAGGGATAAGACGACAGCAATAGAGAAAAGCTTATTCACGTTACTCCGCCAAGTGAAACAAGTAGATGTTATCGATTGTTCATCTTTCGAGCGTGTCAGACCTACGGGAACGGTACCTCCACGTTTGTACGGTCTTGCCAAAGTTCACAAAGACGGAGTGCCATTAAGACCGATCCTAGACATGTACGAAACAGCTAGCAGAGATATTAGAACTGATTAAATCAAGACTAACTTCTTTTAGCCTAAAGGACATCTTCGGCTTTATAGATTAATTCGATCCAGTGAATACCGAGAACGGCATGTTGTCCTTGGATATGACTACCCAGTAATGTTCCATTGCAAAAAACTATTGACTATCTTTGCACCTATATTAATAACAATCAAATTGAAATCGGAATTATAGGGAAAAAATTGAAAGAACCATTATTGTTTTGCACCTATAATGTTCAATTTCAATTTACTGGAATTATATTGGCAGAAAAATGTAGCAGTGGGTTCCCCTCTAGGTCCGCTGCCTGCAGATAAATGTATAGACAAACTGGAAACAACTAAACTCACCTAAAGCGTTACTGAGTGCAAGCTTTACAAGCTCCAGGTAGATGGCATTGTTTGTCTTGTACCAAACGGTGATGATCCCCAGGTCAAACTAGATGAGGTCAACACAGCACACCGAAATATAAAGTTCACCGTCGGGAAAGAACATCATAACAGACTCTCATTCCTAGATTTCACGCTGTTTCGTTGACCAGATGGAACAATCCAAAGATCCATTCATAGAAAAAGACATGGACGGACTAATACATGCATTTTCACAGTTCCGTCCCGTTGAAGTATAAAAGAAATTTGGTACGTTGTCTGTTGAACAGAGCGCAAAAGATCAGTACACTGGACACTCTCGGAAGAAATATTATAAATTTAAGAAACCCTCACGAAAAATGGATACCCTGAAAGATTTATAGATGAAAATCTGCATTACGGTACGGAACTAGAACTCATCCAGATAGCGGGGAAAAAGCCCGTTTTCATGTCTCTCATATATGGGTGAGGTTAACGGTGAAATACTTAGCTGCAGACTTTCAAACGTGGTTGAGATTGTCAACCCTGCAGTGAGACTTATCGTGTCGTTCGACATTTGCCCAGTACGGGTGCTACACCTTGAGGATAGTTTGCCAAAGTTCTCTTCGCTCTTCTATATATACTGTTGTTGTCAAGCAGGTTACGTTGGGAGGACCACAAGGCAACTACCGGAAAGGATTCGCGAACACCTATCAAAATGGCTTCGCAACGGTTCGCTAAAGCCCATTTCCAGTGCAATCGGCTCCCACTTAATCGACACTGGCCATCGAATAAATCCGGATGAAGCGTTCCGATTCATCTACAAGGTTCGTCAAGCCGGCTCCATAGCTGTCAGAATCCGACTGTTATCAACCACCGAGGCTATTGCTATCAGAGTGCACAAACCCTGCCTGTGTGCTCAAAAGTAATTCGTACAAACCCTCCACCTCCCTTGGCCAATCATCCCACATCCACTTGAAACCCGAGCAAGCGTGAACCGGTTGACATTGATGAACGCATGTCCCGTGACAGGCACGTGTAACACCCCTACCCTCCCCCACTAGACTGTGATTCGTACCACTTCTCTAATTTTAACGTCATAATTTTCCTACGTAATTCGCACTTATTCCCATGTGGTTGTAAAAGCTTGATGAGAATTGCCAAGAACAGCTGTTTGCAAAATTGAATTCTCATGTATTTTAGCAGTACCTATCTGTTAATTCAAAGGGGATTTAATTTTTGTAATCCGGGTTCCAACTGGGTTCGAATCGGGTACAAAAACAGCATGGATAACTCCAATGAACGCCTAATGGCATGGCTTCAAACCCACATTGGGAACTCAAAAGTTTCACTTTTGAGTTAGGTGTCCACTCCTCCCACTGTTCCATATTGACTCCACTACTTCGTCAATCTGGAATCCACCGAATATTTGGTAGTGTTGTTGGTCATTCTGGCATGAACTGCTTGGGAAATTTCGCGGAGGCAAGTAGCTTCCTGCATCACTTGGTGGATTCTGCATGCAACTTTGAAACGGGTAGGTGATTGAGTAAAAATGTGACATTTGTGAACCACCGGTGTGACTTCGTTGTTCAGCTGGCGAAGCGCCTCTAACGTCTGAGTGCGCCGTTTCTGTCGCTCTTTCGAATCCAGCCGAAGCCCAAATTATTGCAGTTCGATCTTTTTCAAACTGGCAGCCGTGTTCTCAAAATGTGGGGGCTTTTTCGCATGTTCACATTTCCAAGTCGTTATGTTCGGCGTTGACGCTTGTGGCTTGTTTTCTGTGAGGTACGTCCTCACTGTTATTCATTGAATGTTCGAAATGCAAACAGTTGCGAGGTTTTCCATTGGGCCGTAAAAATAACAATATGGTTACCGGCTGCTTTTAATCGTTGTTTGTCGGGTTGTTGTACCTGTGTATTTTTTGAAGTACTTGCTAACGTGGTAAACAAAAGAACAAAATTAGCATCTGTTCTTGTCGATGCCGGTGTTCACAAGACCCATCACGGTCATAAGCCAATCACTCTAACTGCGAATTACCACCATTCGGAATGAGTGGTTTGGACACCTCTACACAGATATATCAGAAAATGGGTATACCTCACTGGAATATACTTGACCAGCTGGTCTTATCTTTGGCCAGGATAACTACAACATCTTAATTGATTTTGTGTGAAGAAAAAATTGCTCAGTTGGATGATTATCATTCCGACAGTGGTTAGAGTGCACTATTCCACTTTCTTCGTCAACCATAAACATTAATAGTTTGGTGAATGCTTATCAACAGCTAGAAAACTAGAAAACTTGTCATATTACAAGCGTTATGTAGATGACACATTAATTTTCAGTCGATCTAAACAGATGATAGATAACCTGGTGCAACGTCTAAATAGTTGCCATCCTAATCTAAAGGTCACTTGTGAATTTGAGGTCGGCAACTGCCTGCCATTTCTAGATATCCTAATAAGTCGTCGGGAAGATGGCTCGGTGAGAAGAACCGTGTATAAGAAACCCACATGGTCAGGACAATACCTAAACTTTAGCAGCTTCACACCGATCCAACACAAACGAGCACTAGTAAATACTCTCTTCACATGAGCAAGGCGAATCTGTACCCCCGACAGCCTCGCGGAGGAACTAGATCTGATTACGTCTGTCCTACAATCAAATGGTTACCCCAGAAGTTTCATAGATAGGCACAGTAGACAAAAATTACCATCCGAAAAGGTGTTCACTGTAGAGAAAAAGAGAGTCTACATAGAGCTACCCTTTAGGGGTGATTATGTCATGCAGCAAACAACACAGCGATTAAGAAATTCAATTAAACGAACATTTAATGCAGCTGAACTCCGTGTAATCGCTCGGACTCAGAAACTACCATTGCCTTCAATCAAAGGAGATCAGCCTATCGGCGCCACTTCACATTGTGTTTACCAATTTGTATGTAACTGCGGAGAAAGTTACATAGGCAGAACCGAGAGATGCTTGATCTCCAGAATGAAGGAACATTTACCTAAATGGGTACAGAGGTCCGTGTTACCGGAGAATGGTAATGTTTCTGAAACGCATAAACAGCCTGTTTCCTCAGTCGCTAGACACGTCTTGATCACCGGTCATGCCATCGATCCATCTTGTGCATTCAAAATCCTGTTGCGCCATTCCAACCCGAGATTCTTACGGTTCGCTGAAGTAGTTGCAATTTATCGGCTCAAACCAGCTCTCTGTATTCAGAAACAACTGTTCATGAACCTGACCCTTCCCTGGACTTAATGTCTTATCCAAACTCGCTTATTGATTTTCCACCCCTCAAATCGATTGTTTTTAAAAAAAGCCCACCCATGTTATTGTAAGTTTGGTACTGATGAGTCAATACGAAATGCTTGCATCTACCAGTTTTCATGTTCTATCTGCTTTGTTCAAACTGCTCGAGGGAACCAATTGTTTCAAATTATCAAGAACTATCTGACACTTCTATACGGGATTGCTAGGCAAATGAACCAGACGTATGAGAGACGCCCTTGATTTAGCTAGGTACATTTCTGACATAAACTAATCCCGAGTGTTCCTTTTTACGCTCTTTGGTTGTTTGACCTGTTTTCTACTCGTGTGGTTCTTCGTGTCTCCCTCCTTATTTTTCGTGATGTCGGTAAGGTGTCGGGTTTATCAAGAAACAGGAATAACGCAATTACGGGTTGGATGGAGTTTGAATGTGGGAGTCTATTGGACTAATGGGTACTGTGGGTATCAATTTTGGGGTCCTCGTCAATTGAAGTGTACTTTTATGCTTCGTATTTGGAAGGCATGACAGGGCGCACTCACTGACAGCGCACCATTGTGAATTCTCTGTGAAGTCTTAAAGGTTTCCGGCTGGAATTTTAGCACCCAAGAGCCCACATTCTTTAGGCAAGAGGATTATGAGAAGGGAGTTGCTGGTGAAGTTAAGTTGTTAGTTGTCGTCTTCTGGGACGTTTACTGCCTTCTGGTAGACAGTCGGACTTTGGTTGCGTCCTCTCAGAGCACCCAGACTGATTTTCAGACGCGCTCAATAGTCGGTTCCGTTACCCGCAATTATGTTACGCTGGTGCTGTATAAGTGTTAGTTCCACGTATCGTTCCATTGGCTATTTGTTAAAGTCAAACCGAGCCTCCGATACCTGTTTGTTCGACATTATCCTGTCAGTTCGTACCCTTATTCAATTACCGGCTGGTATGAGTTTCATGGATAAGTGGGAATTTGACTTTATCTTCAACCACAGCCCACTGAGCTATTCTACATGCTCTCCGGAATTTGATTGTCATCACCGCATCAATCATGATGAAGCAAGCAGCTGGTGACCTAGCTGAGATCGATGTTCATCTTTCCGAAGACGTGACATCGTACCCTACTTTCGCTTCGATGGGAATTCGATTGGAATTGCTAAAAGGCATCTATAAATACGGTCAGTTTATCTGCTCACTTTTTACTACCAGTTGATCGGATGCAGGTTTTGATAAACCATCAGTTATTCAGCAGAAATCAATTCGTCAGATAATCGATGGTCGTGATGTTATCGCACAGTACGATTTGTGCAATTTGTTAACTGATTTTTCTTGCAGGGCACAAAGTGGAACAGGAAAAACCGCCACTTTCAGCATTGGTACATTGCACAACGTCTGTCATGAACTTCGGAAAGTGCAGGTATTAGTACTTGCACCTACGCGCGAACTTGCTAACCAAATCCACCAGGTAAGTTGTGGTTGGACTATTTCGTTGTAATAGTGCCTTAATTGAGACAATCGCTGACGTTCTCAATCAGCGTTGGCTTCATTTGTGTCGTTGTGACGAATACAGGGTTGTGATTTCGAAGGAAATCAGGTTTCACCCCCGGAGGCAATCGACAAACCGCAGTACTGAAATCACCGAGTTATATTAGCAATACCGTTAAGTAAACGGGGTCAACGTACAACGTTTAGTTTACTGGGTATATGCATGGTTCATCCGATGGGCTGTTTATCCCCAATTTCATTACACACACGCACACTCGATAGTGACAGAAGTCATCCTCACTGACTGTGATGTATTCCGCCTACCTGACAGACATGTACAGTAGAGGGAGCATCTTCCATGCGGTCGAAAGGGCACATTATAAGTGGTGATTGTATCCTTATCATTACCACCAGCATTACACCAGGGGTCCATATTAATGTTTAACTACCACGCCTTCACGAACGGAAGAGTACATGATTGCGAACAGCTAAAAGGTGGCTCAACCGACATTTTTTTGTTGCGGATTGTGCGACTTCTATTTTCCAAAACTGTTGCTATAGTCCCCTTCACACACCCTCTAGAATACCGACTACTTTCGACATTCCGCTTTCATACTCGCTATCAAAAATGGACTACGGCCTATAAGGCCACCTCCGTACGGAGATCATCTGGTCCACCGAAGTCAACGTTACTACGTGCTGTTGACTGTCGGAATCTGTTTCGCCTATACTGATCGATGTGCCGTACAAAGTCAATCAATGTGTCATTTTCTTCAAGCTAAACTGGGTATCATTTGGCATTAACAACCAGGAGCTAGATTAATGTTCAGATCGTCCTAGGTGAAACACTAGCAGTTGCACACAAATTAAAGTGAAATGAACTTCGCACTGACAAAGAGACTTGATACTGGTGATTACTACATCTTCCTGACCGCCATCTCATCATTTCAGACAACCTATAGGATCCGCTCTGCGTTTCACTTCAGATGTCAGCTGGGTACCACTAGAACTTAGCACCCCGTGGTCCAATCAAACTGATAAGGTCCGCAAACGGCTGGGTAATGTTTTTACTAACAGAAAATACATGGATATCAGCAAGTACATAAGAGTAGATATATGAAATCAATATGAAATGTCACAGACATTCCAAATGGTACGTTTTGCGAGAGTTTTCGACCGTCACTGATCGAGCCTAAACAGAAAATGTCTAAATTCAAGATGATGGCCAAGCGACCATACTACTCACAAAAAGGGGGAAGTAGTAATCTAAACGGATCCTACACAACCTATGTTAGTATACTCTCAGTCATGCTGTGTTCCCGGCGTCCCGCTGACTGAGTCAGCGTCACCTCCAATTTTCTGCACCCAAACATTGGTTTATTAACGAAATTCTCCATCAGTTAAGCTGGGTTCCTCAGGGCTATGCTGCATTTTCTATTTTGGTACCATCACTGCTGCAGACCAGCGGTGTACTCTTGTTAAGATAAGTCTGGTATGAATGTCGTCGAGTCAAGTTAGCGACCACTCACTAACACCACTGAGGACTGTTTGAGATCATCAAGGCGACTTTGTGCTCTATCTGGATCACCACTCGATTATGTTGCCGCAGTGTGTTCCGGCAACCGGTGTGCCGTTGGTGTCTGTTACAACGCCCACCAGCTTGGTGTTCATGTCACTTTGACCCACGTCAGTTCACGTTTATCTGGCTTGTAACCTTATACAATCCATGCTTGCTTGTACTATCTAATTTGGATCGTGTTACAACGGTCAAAACTGGCCGGAGCTCGCTCACCGTGTAAGGGATTTGTGCTGTCAGTATGGTGTGTCCACATGGCCGCAACTGTTTTCAGCAGACTGATGATGTTGAGCAATCTGATCCAAGCCGAGCATACACTCCGGTTTAGCGAACACGGTCGTTCCTTATTGGTTTTACAGTGAATGTCACGGTGAGACTGGACCTTGACGTGGTGCGACGGCTTGCACTGGCCGGAGATATGAACGCCCAGGTCGGCCGCCTTGCTGAGTACGAATTTCGTCTAGGTGCAGGCTTGGGATAGAGTCACATTGCTCAGATAATGGTGGGCGATTGTTGCAGCTGTGCACTGAGCCGGCATTAGTTTTGGGCATCGTGCACGTCATTGCTATACGTGGTGCCCGCCTTCCTCGAATCAGATCTGGTCTCAGATAGACCACATGGCTGATAGCTATAGGTTCTGTGGTTCTATTCAGGACTGTTGTTCTTATTGGAACACGGACTTGGATTCAGATCTTGCGCTGGTACGTTGTCGTTTCGTACTCACTTTTGCTGGGCAACGACCCCACCGACGGCAACGACTGGTTGTTGAGAAACTGGCTATGCCACCGGTAACGCATGAGTAGCAAACCAGTTTTGAAAGCTACCGCAGTTATTCTCACTCTAAAGATCCTAATAGCTACTGGACTTAGATCTCACATGCGACTCATAAATTATTCATAGGTTATGCGGCACGAGGGTACGTGGGTTGAACAAACATTGGATCTCGGAGAAATCCCTGGAGTTGTCAGAAACCAGACGGAACATTCCTCCTGGTAGTTCACATAAGAAGTCTAAAAGAGGTATCCGTAGAAAATTGAAATGTAGTCTAAAAGCTTATCTTGAGGTCTGGTTAGTGGAAAAAGTTATAGGAAATGAAAAGGACTACCGTCTGTCAGTGAACCTTCCAACAAGGCAGATGGGCGCACTTATCTATAATGAGTCCAGAACGTTAGTGCGGTAAGTGCAACACTTTGAGGGTCAGTTGGGTTTGCCTTCTGCTTCTACTGTGTTACCACCGCAAACTTGTGATGTAGTACCCTTGTCGGTAGATTTGGAACCATCCATTGGAACTGAGGTCCGCAATGGCATTTCGTTTCTCAAACGGCACTTTTAAAAGAAAG
Source organism: Paragonimus westermani (assembly GCA_008508345.1). Lineage (NCBI taxonomy): Eukaryota > Metazoa > Platyhelminthes > Trematoda > Plagiorchiida > Troglotrematidae > Paragonimus > Paragonimus westermani. The sequence goes on from QNGE01001596.1 coordinate 60,787, forward strand.
TAAGGAGGCGTTAGTAGTGGCCTTAATTCAGTTGTTTCAGCTTGTGTGGACGACGAAGGCCATCCCATAATCAAGAAAGGTAATAGGAGTTCTTGTGAAAACCGCAGGAGAATTAGTTTGATTCCAGTCATTCCTAGGGTTCTGGCACCCACTATACTTCGTTGACTCACTGCAACTCGAGAAGGAAACATTAGGGAGCGGGGATGTACGAATCACATTTTTACTCTTCATCAAATTCTGCGGCAACCCCATGTGTACTACCGGCCAACAATTGCCGTACTTCTCGACTATAAGGACGCGTTCGATTCAGTGGTTCGATCTACACTTTCAAATTCGGTTGAACGCAGAGGTGTACTCAACAAGTATGTGAACATACTGTCGGCACTTTATTCGCACACTTCAGCTCAGATTAGGGTTTACGGTGAACTGTCTGACGGTTTCAACACCAGCAGTGGCGTACATCAAGGCTGTCCACTTTCACCATTTTTGTTCAATTTTGTCATGGACGAAATAATGAAGGAGTGTCTCCGACACTCACTAGGTGCTGGCGTGGACCTCCTACCTGGTGAAAGACTGACTGACTGATCTTGATTATGCTGACGACAAGGTGTTGCTGTTTGACAAGCGATGCTAGACGCAATTTCGCGTTCTGCCAAATACTTCGGAATGCGCTTTGCAGCCTCAAAATGCGAAGTGTTTCTGCAGGATTGCTGTGACCACATAGATTTGATGTTAGATAATGTAGTCATGGAGGTTGTTAACCGGTTCGTTTACCTGGGAAGCTGCATTAGCGTCGGTGGTGGAGGTGTAGGGAATGAAATAGAAGCGCGTATCTCTAAGGCTAGGGCGGTATTCGCTCATCTGTGGCATCTATGGCGACAGAGATACCTCCGATGCTTAAAGCTCGCGTATGTAGGGCAACACTGAGGGCTGTATTGCTTCATGGCAGCGAAATATGGCCACTGAGGGTAGAAGATTTGAACCGCATTTAGGCATTTGACCACCGATGTCTGCGTTCAGTCGGTCGTATCGGGTGACACTAGCGAAGAGGTTAGGAGGCGGGTTGACTGATTGTCAAACGAGTTCTTTTGTTCGTTGCTCACATTTTCACCGACTTAAGCGGCTAAGCCATGTATTAAGAATGCCAGCTAGTCGCCCGCCACATCATGCACTGTTCCCCGATGCTGCGGCCGACTGACGCCAAGGTACGAGGTGGACAGATGGTAATCTGGCGTGGAGAAATGAAGTCGTTCACGACGGGGTAGGTCACTGTAGGTTGCGTTCGTCTCCCGGGCTAGGGCCATTGCGACTCCCAGAGTCGCTGGCCTGAGACGTTAGGTGAGACGGCAACTAACCAAGCTGAGTGGTGTGGATGTTGTGGTTGTTTGGCCGGGTTGTCTGTGAAGTGGGTGCACTTAATGACGTGGATCAGTAGAAGCCGTAAGGAAGCTGTTTTGCTGATGACGCCTTATTCTCACTTTCAGCCCGGTTGTTTGTTCGCAAAGTGTGGGCACCTTGATGTTGAATGTTTGAATATGGAGGTAGTCATTTTCAGTAGCTAGGTCCCTTCCCGTCCCGTTCTTTTCTCCTCTCTTCCTACATAAGGTTTTTTCTCCATGGTTGTGTGGCAGTTAGGTATTGGCGTGAAGCACTGATGTATTGCTGTCTGAGATGATAATGGTGTCGATGCTCATTTCAGTTATGTAAAATGATAGCAATGTATCATGGTATGGTAGCTGTAAAGAATGTGGTCTATTGCTGTGGAAGGTGCATAGAATCTTTCATCATTCGATGTCCGTTGCCTCCTCCCGTTAGTCAGTACCAAGTGGGCTGATTATGTGAGCACCACGACAATCCAGCGGTGCGTATTTGGGAAACGTGCAAGTTCATGACAAATTACAGGGATCATAAAAGCGCACATTCTGCACTGTTTCGGTTGTGGATCGTACCTTCCTATTTATTTGTTAGTTTGTGATTCCGTGAACTTGCATCAGGATCAATGGATGCTCAACGTTACGTTTAGATGCATACGTTCAGTGGCATTTGTGATTGAGTAAAAATGAAGTTCTCAACGGGCACCGTTACTCTTCATTTGATGTTTGACGTGCACAGCATGTAACCTCCGGACTACCGTCATCGATCGGGCGGAAGTGTTTATGGTAGAAAGGGTCACGTTGGCAAATGTGATTCTTATGAGATGTAGGCTGTGCGCCTTCGGTCGAACTGACCTCATTTGCTCATCCAGACGGTACTCTTCCCCAATCCATCCGTAGTTTGTTTACGCTCCTACCGCCTACCACATTGTCACTGTTAAAGATGCCCTTTACGAAAAACTAACCGCTTTGGCACGGTCGACGCGTAGCTTCAAAATGGATACGGTTGGCGAAGATTTAACTACAATAGTGGGACGGCTGAGGGTGGTCGAATCACATTCAGGTGATAGGTTTTATTTAACAGCAATTCGCCCAGAGAGCAATGAGTAACAACTGTGTCTCTGTGCTGAGTACCCGATGTTTTGGTGGCCGTGAGGCGCGTCAATGTACAAGCTAGCACCCACTCTTTTCTGGTCATTCCTGGTTTGAGATGCATTTTTTAATAGTTGACACTGCTGTCCCGGAAAATTTACCCTCAAACCAACAGCACTCTAATCGGCGTATGGTTGATCGTGACTAATAACGTATTGTCAAGTACGACCAAGAAGCCTTCAGTACCATTCGAACTCCTTGTATAGTTTCAAATACCTTTACTTCGCACAGCAGCAGTCGATATCCTTTTCCTTATTTACTCATGATTTAGCAAAGCCATTTCTCCTAAGTGAGTCAGACTCTGGGATCGTTGGCTGTGTGTAGTCTCCCAAGAAAACCTTATCTGATGCGGGTTGGAAATCAAACTGTTTTCGATGAAGTTTTGCAACCATTTTCAATAAGCTCCCTCATTAATCATCCTAGTCTTGTTTGAAAATTTTCTGCTCGCCATGGCGTTTAGGAGCATGCATCC
>QNGE01001596.1:64073-81742 GCA_008508345.1 Paragonimus westermani
GTTTGAATAGGGACGTAGTCATTTTCAGTAGTTAGGTCCCTTCCCGTCCCCTTCTTTTTCGTTCTCTCTTTCTATATAGGGTTTGCTGTTTCTTCATGGTTGTGTGGCAGTTAAGCATTAGTGTTAACCACTGATGTATTGCCGTCTATGATGATGAATGTCGATCTACCTGATTCAGCTTATGCAAACGGATACCTTCCTACGGTTTCGACAGTCCGGTGTAATGCTTTCATCTACACTGTCGGTCCCATTGCGTCAGTGTAGTTTCCAATCACATATGATCGGCAAAAACTAAATTGGGCTTATGTGGTCTGCGATTCTTTCGGTTGCAGGCATTTTGTCACTGAGTCTCTCATGTAACAGGAAGAGTGATTTCGTTTTTCCTGCAGAACAAGAGGAAAATCATTGCAACCAATGCGAAGGATGAATTAGGCGGGTCTGTATAAGCTTTACGAAAGGCCAGCGAAGTGATTTTCAATTTCCGTCAAGGTGAGGATATGCCGGGGATCCAGTGGTAGAGCGATTTCAATGACCAAAAGAAAAGGTTATGTTATCCACAAACGTAGCGTCATGCAATGACGAAAAGCATACATAACTGCCAGTAACAGTGGACTGTTCATCTTGCAAAGGTGGTGTGATATGGGGATAACGTTTGCTCTCTGATGAGTCCGCCAGCGCACTGCATGCTGTTGTTTGTGAATGAGTGGACAGATTAAATGCCTGATGGTGGACTACTCATCAGATCGTATTTTCCTGTCGGCCGGCCCCACGCAGGCACAATGTCAAGATATGAGGCGCAACACCGAAACGCCACAGTCTGAATCAGCTTTGTCTTCATCACGGCGGAATTGCCTATCTTGGGCGCAATATTACGCAGCGGGAAGTTTTGCGGTGTAAAGACGAGGGTTTTTTAACACACTTGAAACAGGTGGTTGTGAGACGATCTCAAAAGATGCAGGCCTCACTATCATGCAGTAGTTGTTCTAGGTCTTCACTTGTTTATAGTCACATTTAACTTTTGATGGGTGTACTGTAAGTTGCACCAGGTCAGTGACGGCCTTTGATTAAGGACCATGTAGATTCATTGAAGAAGCTTCAACTGAATCCAGATATCCTTCTCAGAAGATCAGAGAAAGTCACTGGGATTGTCATCATGAATGGAAGCGACTACATAGGAAAACAAGCGATACGTTCACAGATCAGCGCAAGTTCCGTCAATGCACAAACTTCCACAGTCCTGTGCCTCTGAAACAAAAAATAAATGTGCGTTGCCTGATTGGTAGATCATATAGAATTTGTTCAACGAGCACGCCAGGTAGTGAGCTTGAATTCCTGAAGATCTTACTCCATGATATCGGGCACCCTGAACGATTTATCACCGGAAAAATGATCAGAATGCCACCCAAACTTGAGCTACAGAACGTGAGAAAGAATTCTCTGTTTATTCAAGTACTGTTCAAAAGTAACAATACCACAGAATGTCTGACGAATAGGCAACCACGCAATCGACAAGGTCCGTGCCACAGCTGAACTGCGTATCCAACGCACCAAATCTCTAGTTATCCGGTTTTCTAACAAAGGTGGACTGGTAGTTCAGATCTCATTCATGTCTACTTTTTCACTTGTTCCTGTGGAGCGGATTATCTTATTCGAACATCAAAACGGCTTTCGAACCGAACCCAAGGTGAACCTCAGTCGGTCAACAGTGTTATCCTCACCCACCTGTTTAAAACCGAGCACTAGATGGACGCTGATTAAGCTGTCCGACTGGTCTTCACGTGCCAGAGAACTCAGCAGAGGTTTTTCGAATGAGAGCACTCTACTGCCGAGGTCATCGGATTCAGCCTTCTTGACCTAGTATTACGCCATCAAAGGCGGTTTGTTCGGGTGTTTTATTTGCCATGGCCATAAATCCAACGGATCAATGGCCAGCTTGCACGATTAAGCCAATGAACGAACGTGATGTAATTGGCTAATCAAGCTATGACCAGTGACCTAATCCCTCCATCATGAATCCGACCGACGTCTCGACCTAACTCTACAAAGCTCCTTGTGTAGTTGTATCAGATTGAAGATAAATTGTCTAGAACATGTGTTCGCCTATACGTCTTCATTCTTAATAACCTATTTTCCGTTTCGACTAAAACCCGTTATACCGAGCATTGGCTGACAGGAGTTTGATTACAAAAAAGAGCCATATCACATACTAGATAGCTCTAAGAAAAGGCGCACGGCGATGTATGGCGACCCAAGTAGAACCTGAAACCTACAACGAACAGAAAGGTGTACATTCCCGCTGTCTCCAAGTTGCATCCTTCCAAGTCCTCAGCACGACGGCCGCAACCGCATTACTGCATTGGATTCCTGTTACCAGTAGACTTTGCGCCATCCGCTTGGCAGGTCCTGTTGAGGCCAGCTCTAGACGCAAGAATTTCAAAAATCCATTCATTGCGTCTGCTTACGCTCCTACTGACTGTAGTGACGTCGGCGTGAAGGACGTGTTTTATTCAGATCTGGCCGCTCTCTTCCGGTCGACACGTGGTTCTGATGTAGTTGTTCTGGCCGGAGATATGAACGCCCAGGTCGGCCGCCTTGCTGAGTACGAATTTCGTCTAGGTGCAGGCTTGGGATAGAGTCACATTGCTCAGATAATGGTGGGCGATTGTTGCAGCTGTGCACTGAGCCGGCATTAGTTTTGGGCATCGTGCACGTCATTGCTATACGTGGTGCCCGCCTTCCTCGAATCAGATCTGGTCTCAGATAGACCACATGGCTGATAGCTATAGGTTCTGTGGTTCTATTCAGGACTGTTGTTCTTATTGGAACACGGACTTGGATTCAGATCTTGCGCTGGTACGTTGTCGTTTCGTACTCACTTTTGCTGGGCAACGACCCCACCGACGGCAACGACTGGTTGTTGAGAAACTGGCTATGCCACCGGTAACGCATGAGTAGCAAACCAGTTTTGAAAGCTACCGCAGTTATTCTCACTCTAAAGATCCTAATAGCTACTGGACTTAGATCTCACATGCGACTCATAAATTATTCATAGGTTATGCGGCACGAGGGTACGTGGGTTGAACAAACATTGGATCTCGGAGAAATCCCTGGAGTTGTCAGAAACCAGACGGAACATTCCTCCTGGTAGTTCACATAAGAAGTCTAAAAGAGGTATCCGTAGAAAATTGAAATGTAGTCTAAAAGCTTATCTTGAGGTCTGGTTAGTGGAAAAAGTTATAGGAAATGAAAAGGACTACCGTCTGTCAGTGAACCTTCCAACAAGGCAGATGGGCGCACTTATCTATAATGAGTCCAGAACGTTAGTGCGGTAAGTGCAACACTTTGAGGGTCAGTTGGGTTTGCCTTCTGCTTCTACTGTGTTACCACCGCAAACTTGTGATGTAGTACCCTTGTCGGTAGATTTGGAACCATCCATTGGAACTGAGGTCCGCAATGGCATTTCGTTTCTCAAACGGCACTTTTAAAAGAAAGTAAGGAGGCGTTAGTAGTGGCCTTAATTCAGTTGTTTCAGCTTGTGTGGACGACGAAGGCCATCCCATAATCAAGAAAGGTAATAGGAGTTCTTGTGAAAACCGCAGGAGAATTAGTTTGATTCCAGTCATTCCTAGGGTTCTGGCACCCACTATACTTCGTTGACTCACTGCAACTCGAGAAGGAAACATTAGGGAGCGGGGATGTACGAATCACATTTTTACTCTTCATCAAATTCTGCGGCAACCCCATGTGTACTACCGGCCAACAATTGCCGTACTTCTCGACTATAAGGACGCGTTCGATTCAGTGGTTCGATCTACACTTTCAAATTCGGTTGAACGCAGAGGTGTACTCAACAAGTATGTGAACATACTGTCGGCACTTTATTCGCACACTTCAGCTCAGATTAGGGTTTACGGTGAACTGTCTGACGGTTTCAACACCAGCAGTGGCGTACATCAAGGCTGTCCACTTTCACCATTTTTGTTCAATTTTGTCATGGACGAAATAATGAAGGAGTGTCTCCGACACTCACTAGGTGCTGGCGTGGACCTCCTACCTGGTGAAAGACTGACTGACTGATCTTGATTATGCTGACGACAAGGTGTTGCTGTTTGACAAGCGATGCTAGACGCAATTTCGCGTTCTGCCAAATACTTCGGAATGCGCTTTGCAGCCTCAAAATGCGAAGTGTTTCTGCAGGATTGCTGTGACCACATAGATTTGATGTTAGATAATGTAGTCATGGAGGTTGTTAACCGGTTCGTTTACCTGGGAAGCTGCATTAGCGTCGGTGGTGGAGGTGTAGGGAATGAAATAGAAGCGCGTATCTCTAAGGCTAGGGCGGTATTCGCTCATCTGTGGCATCTATGGCGACAGAGATACCTCCGATGCTTAAAGCTCGCGTATGTAGGGCAACACTGAGGGCTGTATTGCTTCATGGCAGCGAAATATGGCCACTGAGGGTAGAAGATTTGAACCGCATTTAGGCATTTGACCACCGATGTCTGCGTTCAGTCGGTCGTATCGGGTGACACTAGCGAAGAGGTTAGGAGGCGGGTTGACTGATTGTCAAACGAGTTCTTTTGTTCGTTGCTCACATTTTCACCGACTTAAGCGGCTAAGCCATGTATTAAGAATGCCAGCTAGTCGCCCGCCACATCATGCACTGTTCCCCGATGCTGCGGCCGACTGACGCCAAGGTACGAGGTGGACAGATGGTAATCTGGCGTGGAGAAATGAAGTCGTTCACGACGGGGTAGGTCACTGTAGGTTGCGTTCGTCTCCCGGGCTAGGGCCATTGCGACTCCCAGAGTCGCTGGCCTGAGACGTTAGGTGAGACGGCAACTAACCAAGCTGAGTGGTGTGGATGTTGTGGTTGTTTGGCCGGGTTGTCTGTGAAGTGGGTGCACTTAATGACGTGGATCAGTAGAAGCCGTAAGGAAGCTGTTTTGCTGATGACGCCTTATTCTCACTTTCAGCCCGGTTGTTTGTTCGCAAAGTGTGGGCACCTTGATGTTGAATGTTTGAATATGGAGGTAGTCATTTTCAGTAGCTAGGTCCCTTCCCGTCCCGTTCTTTTCTCCTCTCTTCCTACATAAGGTTTTTTCTCCATGGTTGTGTGGCAGTTAGGTATTGGCGTGAAGCACTGATGTATTGCTGTCTGAGATGATAATGGTGTCGATGCTCATTTCAGTTATGTAAAATGATAGCAATGTATCATGGTATGGTAGCTGTAAAGAATGTGGTCTATTGCTGTGGAAGGTGCATAGAATCTTTCATCATTCGATGTCCGTTGCCTCCTCCCGTTAGTCAGTACCAAGTGGGCTGATTATGTGAGCACCACGACAATCCAGCGGTGCGTATTTGGGAAACGTGCAAGTTCATGACAAATTACAGGGATCATAAAAGCGCACATTCTGCACTGTTTCGGTTGTGGATCGTACCTTCCTATTTATTTGTTAGTTTGTGATTCCGTGAACTTGCATCAGGATCAATGGATGCTCAACGTTACGTTTAGATGCATACGTTCAGTGGCATTTGTGATTGAGTAAAAATGAAGTTCTCAACGGGCACCGTTACTCTTCATTTGATGTTTGACGTGCACAGCATGTAACCTCCGGACTACCGTCATCGATCGGGCGGAAGTGTTTATGGTAGAAAGGGTCACGTTGGCAAATGTGATTCTTATGAGATGTAGGCTGTGCGCCTTCGGTCGAACTGACCTCATTTGCTCATCCAGACGGTACTCTTCCCCAATCCATCCGTAGTTTGTTTACGCTCCTACCGCCTACCACATTGTCACTGTTAAAGATGCCCTTTACGAAAAACTAACCGCTTTGGCACGGTCGACGCGTAGCTTCAAAATGGATACGGTAGGCGAAGATTTAACTACAATAGTGGGACGGCTGAGGGTGGTCGAATCACATTCAGGTGATAGGTTTTATTTAACAGCAATTCGCCCAGAGAGCAATGAGTAACAACTGTGTCTCTGTGCTGAGTACCCGATGTTTTGGTGGCCGTGAGGCGCGTCAATGTACAAGCTAGCACCCACTCTTTTCTGGTCATTCCTGGTTTGAGATGCATTTTTTAATAGTTGACACTGCTGTCCCGGAAAATTTACCCTCAAACCAACAGCACTCTAATCGGCGTATGGTTGATCGTGACTAATAACGTATTGTCAAGTACGACCAAGAAGCCTTCAGTACCATTCGAACTCCTTGTATAGTTTCAAATACCTTTACTTCGCACAGCAGCAGTCGATATCCTTTTCCTTATTTACTCATGATTTAGCAAAGCCATTTCTCCTAAGTGAGTCAGACTCTGGGATCGTTGGCTGTGTGTAGTCTCCCAAGAAAACCTTATCTGATGCGGGTTGGAAATCAAACTGTTTTCGATGAAGTTTTGCAACCATTTTCAATAAGCTCCCTCATTAATCATCCTAGTCTTGTTTGAAAATTTTCTGCTCGCCATGGCGTTTAGGAGCATGCATCCAGATACGACGAACGCTATGCAGTAGCAAAAAAACCTAATGACAAAGAGGGACCATGTCGCTTCACCTAACAGAATTACGATATTGTTAGCGTGGCCCAAATTATTTGGACCAATGCGGTCACATCGACGGAATTCCACGGTGGTTTGCTTCTGTTTTCAAAATTTCTCATGTCCATCACGCCCACATTGCTCACAAACGTTTGCGGATGACAGTTCGAGTGTCTCGATCTAGTGCCGCTTAAAGTTGATGTCAGGGTTAATAAACCTGCCTCTCGAGCACAAGGATCGGTGTATCTATCCTGGTCCGGACTGGGTATGTGTCACTGAAGCATTTCTTCCCCTCACGGTGTTCTGATGGAAAAATTTATCTGGCTGTGTTCATTATTTTTGCTGTTCTACCACAAGCTATGAAAGACACCCAATGAAAGTTAGGGGGCAAAGTAATTTTTAACTGATGGTCGAAAGACAAATCTCTTGTAAAGTTCACAACTTTCCTCATAACTGTGACCCGTCTTCAATCCATTGTTTTCTTTACCTCCGACATTTTTGATAATTAGATCTAATCTTTTCATGACTTGGCGTGTCTTATACTTGTTTGGATTCTGTAAGTTTCTGAAATCCAAATGTTTCTCGTGATTTCCGGCAATTGCAGCTCATGCTTTTTGTATACATTAAACCATGACTATTCTCACTGCGTCTCTTGTTGATTTTGTCCGACACATTCCCTTCTATTTAGGTCATGTCAGCTCTGTCAGATTACCTCCCCATTCGTTGTGTGGCTTGCTGCGGTGGCCGCAGCAACGTGGCCGAAATGTCTCGTGAACTGTCGAAGGGTGCACATGTGGTTGTGGGCACCCCGGGACGAGTGCTTGGTGAGTCGACTCATTCATCTAGCTGTATATTTGCGTAGGCCGCATAGTTTTTTGCTTCACATCCAACGTGTTCTGTTTTAACCTTCATGTTTAGCCGGAAGTTTTTCCCCAAGCTTCGATCACATTTGTTTTTTACTCGAGTATTCGAGCCTTCCGTACTGTTGACCCTAACCTAACATGTTTTTGGTATGCATATCTTGGAACACTACTCTGAGTACAAGTTAACCGACGCTTGCATTCTAGAGAAGAATTGTTTGTTTTTCCAATCACATGTCGTTATTATACAACATTCGATGTTTGGTGGCATTGCACTTCACGCTCCCTTGGTTTTGACTCTGTGGTCGGTCATGGTGCCGTAATTGTAATCGTCATTCCCACTAATCGTGAGGAGGAGGCTTTTCACAAAACAAGATTGAAGGAAGGTAGCTCAGTTAGCGACTAACGTTCTCCTAAATGTAGGAACCCCTTAGCTACAGAATTTCATCACGCCAGTTGGCCTTTTCACCCGGTTGATTATGATGAGTACGAAGTCGCCAAGTCGCATTTGCTTGTTATACTCAACGGAAAACTCGGAGTCATACCAATATATGATCGTGCTGTAGCCTGCTTACTTCTCAGTTTTTCCAAGTATTGGGATCTTGACAAGTAGTAGTACCTGGTGGACGAACCAATGGAGTGGATGGTCGGTCTATGGCCTAAGAAGATGTGTCTAGTGTTGCTGACGCTTGTTATCCGTTGCTAGCCTTTTTATCTTCGGTCCATATTTCGTACGTATGTTCTTCTGTTTCTTTGACTTTTCTGTCATAATTAAGTGGCCGGCGGAAAAACTCGAAGGTTTTGAGGATCTTAGGTCAAAGCTTCTGCTAGGTGGTGAGCTGACTTGCTCTGAGTATGCAAACGACCTGTTCTTTCGCAGACCATTCCGATTCGTTTAACTTATAAAGCTGGCCAGTGTAGGATTCATTGTACAGCCCTCAGGATATGGTGTTTTTGAGGGTATTCCTCGTTTCATATGTCTGGGTAATGCCATCTCATCAGCTTTTGATTTTATTTCCACGGTAACTATGATAGTGACAAAAACACGTGACGCATTAATCTATTTTTGCCATTTTTAGCGTTATGAAACAACCTACTTAGGGATTACTTTCATGGTTTATCAAACGTGTAAGCTATCCACATTGCTGTGGTCTGTAGATGCCTGTGCGCTAGATGTGAAGTATTATCGATTGCCTCCACACTGCTCTTAAAAATGTCTACTCATGCCCATCGGTGTGACTAGTCGAGAAATGACGACAGGGTCGAATATATTCGTTTTTTGTTATAAATTCCACAGTGCTTTAACGCTGTGTTTAATCGGCGTGCCGAGTCCAGTTAATCGAGTGTGGCGTAGAATGTGTATGTCGGCGAATGGAGCGAGAGAGAGAGGAGTGAGTTGAAGAGCTAAGTTGAAAAAGATAGCCGGAAAGGGATCAGTGACAACATATGTTCGCTTGTCTACCTTACTGTATGCAACTTAATGGGCGACTCGACTCGACAGTTAGGTGGCAGTGGTTTATAGCCGATGTTGATTCCCCGGAATGTGTCAACCTTAAACCAAAAACAGGAGAGCCAGAAAAACTTAGTCCACCTGACCTCTATCTCTTGAACTGCTTGGCCTGTGTTTCTGTTGGTGATTCTAAAACCGTCCAGTTTAGCTCTACAATTGATTGATCTGACCTATACTGCTATCTTGACGTGATGGTCGGGCTTGTATGCTGTTTTGGTCCGGCGAGCTATACTGACTAGAACGTTGGTGCTTCCAGGTGAAACCTTGTCAGACAGGCCAAAGGGGAGCAGTCAGATGAAAAGCAGATGCACTCATGATTGTCTTTTACGCCACCGACCGCGTAGGAGTGCTGTGGTAACAAGGCAAGATCTTATGGTCATATAGCAGAACTATTTTTATAGCTGCGGAACTGTTGTCATCCGTATCAGGAAGAAGAGAGCTGGAAGAGATAACCACAAGCAAAGAGCGCTCCGATCGCTCAACAGCTAGCTGTGACCGCCGGTGTATCATCCACTACGGTCGAAAAACGTCCGGTATCATCCATGAACTTGATGTAGCTTCGAATACATCTACTGCACTCAGCAGTGCTTGGAACCAGATGCTAACGTTTTACTCACTGCAACTTCGGGCTAGTCAAGCTCCTCAGTGATAGTGAGTCAGAATCTTGTGTCATTGGCTCCGAGTAGGGCCCCCCAAGAAAACCCTATATCCTGTTGTTTAGCAGACCAGACTTTTGAGTCGAAGACTTGTAATGGGGTCCTTCAAGTCAACCCCCTTCCGCGGCATCAACGACCGCAAATCGTAAATGCGTTGTGTTTTAGTTATATCGGTGTACGCCCCAACGTATGACTGTTCGGATGCTACCAAGGATGTGTTCTATGACGCCCTCATTGACCTTCTGGGAGCAGACTGAACACTCAGAAATCACTTTCCTGGCGGGCGATCGTAATACTCAGCTTAGTCGCCTTCAGAGAAGCGGCTGGGAGGTGTGTTTGGTGTCCGGGCACAATGTACTGACAGTGGTGGAAGACTGCTGCAGCTGTGCACCTGCCACTTTCCCCATATCTCGAGCACCAACACAGGAAAAGCAGTCTTGAATGTGGACCTCCGTGTGCTCCTTAGCCGTGAACACAGTTCGGTCATATGGCAGTCAGTTACAGATGGGGCCACTCTGTTAATGGCTGTCGCGCATTATGGAACAACCACCTGGACTCTGACCGTGCTGTTATGCTTGCCTATGCTGTCTTGTCATCTTCCCATTGGTCATACTATCGTGAATGTTAGATACTTACCTAACATTCGGGCGAAGAGAGTGTGAAGAACCAGGAAGCATTGGTGAACAAATTGCCGAATCTGGTGAGAGTTCTTGACGAGCACTGCAAACAAATTACAGTGGCTATGAAAGCATGTTGTGGATAGGTGTGTTCCGAATGAGCTGCTCAGTTGCAACATAACTGGATTTCTGTCACCGGTAAATCTCATCAGCAAGGGTTGCTCGATTCCACCTGGTTCTGAATGTGATGACGACTGTCGAGAACTTAAACACAAGCTGACTAAAAGCTTGTACAAAGACCGTGAGCACCACTTGGTAGAGTAGTCAAAAGAGATGAAAAGTATATTTTCACCTGAGAATAGCATGAGGTTTCTTTCCCTGATCCGTGGTTGTACTGGTCGTCTAGTTGGTTTAAGTAAGACCATATGCGAAAAAGATAATTCATCTATCACCAGTCGATTGCACGAACTTGCCAGGTGGGCTTAACATTTTGAAGAACAGTTCGGCTAGCCTCAACCAGACCGTGTGGACGATTAGACCCGAGTTGTCAGTGCGTTCCAGACGGTCCTCCGTCGAAAGCAGAAGTGATTCTGGGCTTAAGTTATTGGAGCGTAACAAGGCTCCTGGACCAGTTCTCTCTTCTCTTTTCAAGGACGACGGCTGAGGTAGATATCTGAACTGACGAAACTCCTTGAGACGGTTTGGGAAACTGAAGGGGCGCCTCCTGATTGGTGCCTGTCAACAGTGATTCCCGTCTTCAAAAGGAGAGCCCGAATTCCATGTGACAGCCACGGAGACATCAGTCTAGTGTCTGTTGCATCCAAGTTACTCACTGACCTCGTTTTCGTCGTCCCATCAAGCCAGTAGAATGACGAGCGGGCAAGATTTCAATCTCGTCGAGGGTGCGTTGATCACATTTTTACCCTGCAACAGATCTTGGGACACCAGCACTCATATAGGCAGTAGATGGTCGTGGTCTTTTTGAACCTAAAGGCTGCTTTCGATTCAGTTGCTGGTAACGTTCCCAGGAACTGTTTTGTTCGCAAAGGAGTATCATGGGAATGGGTGAATTTGTTGAGATCACTGTATGCTCACTTCGTAATCAGGGTGTGAGTTCATTGACAGCTGTTTCGGGCGTTTGTCACTTCTAGTGGCGTTCGTCAAGAGTGTACGATCTCCCCTTTCGTGTTCAATTTTGTCATGGACGAAATTCTGGAAAGTGCGTTTGAGGAATTCTGTGAGCTTGGTGTTGAGTTTCTACTCGACACTAGATTGACCGATGTCATCATCATCATAGACAGCAATACACCAGTGGTTCGCACTGATGCTTAGCTGTCACACAACCGATCTGGAGTATGCGGATGACACTGTCTTACTTAACCCCCCTGGTGAAGACACGCACACCATGGCGAATAATTTGAGTGACCGAGCTGGGGTGTATGGAATGTGCCTCGCATCCTCAAAGTGCAGTGCTGCTCCCAAACTGAGGCATTTCCACTCTCATTTCCTTCGGTTGACTGTGGACAGTTTCACATACTTATGTAGCGCTGTCTCTTGAGCTCTTATTATTGTTGAGATGTCACTGAGGATAGCAAACTCATGAGTTATTTTTTCCAGCCTACGTCATCTGTGGCGTCGAAAAGACGTTCGGTTGTCGCTGAAAAGAGGGATATATAACGCTTTTGTGCGTTCCACTATTCGGAAACGTGGCCTGTTTGCAACAATGATATCAACAGACGTACTGTGTTTGACCAACGCTGTCTCCAGCAGTTGGCCCACACTTAGTGGACTGGTCACGTGAGCAACATAGCCGTTCGTCTGCACGTATTCCGGAACGCTCAGAATGCACGGTCAATTAGTCAACTACTCACGTTGCACTGCTTGCGCTAGTGGGATCACGTACTCCGTATGCCATCTGATTGTTTACCATACTGGCCATTATATACTGAGACCACCAACAGTTGAGTGGAACCACAGAGTGGTTAAGCAACAACGTGGTCACGAAATACGAGGACCCTGATTGTTCCATTGAGCAACCTGGTTAAGTGTCGCCTGCCCGGCTGGGGTCCTTGTGCTCACTCAAATCGCTGGTTGGACACGCCATCCTAGATGGGGATGTGTTGCATTCACTGGCATCCATACTGCATTCATACCACTTCTAGTTCGTCCGCCTAGTCTTAGTAACGTTTTCTTCTAGGGTATTTCACGTCACTGTTAAGTTGGGCGGCCGTTCGAGCCACAGTACCTTCTGATCAAGCTCTTGAATGCCGTGATGGTGGAGATGACAGTTCATCGTGATATAATGCCAACTTCCATTGTGCTCCTGACAAATACGCTTGACACGGTTGTTCCATGGCCGGCGAGAAAATTTTGCGGGCAGTCAGTTGGTTTAGATAATTTCGTTGTCATGTGATCTAAAACAAGGCCTTTCCGCACACTGTTGTCCCAACTTATCGGCCAGAGTATGTTAAAAAATTATCACGTCATGAGTTCCTTTAAATCAACAGTATTCAGAGTAACCGCGGTGGAATTTTGGGGACAACCTACGTTCGCTCTATGCTTGTCTTCCGTAGGCCATGCTTTTTTTAGTTTAAGCAACTTCACCCCCAAAAAATTATGACTGATATTAATGGATTCCTTAACGTGATCTTAGTGTTCGACAAGCATCGCCCATAAGTTCATCTAAAATCCCAACTTCATTTCCATACCTCTCAACATTTCACGAGGCAATGGCTTGATGG
This sequence comes from Paragonimus westermani, assembly GCA_008508345.1. Classification (NCBI taxonomy): domain Eukaryota; kingdom Metazoa; phylum Platyhelminthes; class Trematoda; order Plagiorchiida; family Troglotrematidae; genus Paragonimus; species Paragonimus westermani. The sequence goes on from QNGE01001596.1 coordinate 76,995, forward strand.
GGGGATAAAAAGGCACATTTTACATGTTTGTACAGACGCATTCTAATGTACGTCACGTCGCTCTGCTATTGTGTAAATAAAACTCGTCGGAGCTCGCTAATGGACGATCTCTGCGTGCAACACTGGTCAAGGGCAATACCCAAATGCCTTATCAGAACATGGCTAACATCTGATTATTCGATCGACATTCAATAGAACCACTAGCGTCAACAGACCAAACTCTATGTTTTGGCACTTTTAACAAGAACTGCACTGCAAGAGGATTCCTCACTGGTCCACAGAACATTGGCGGGAGTGGTCCTGGTAAGTCAGCGCCAAATCCGGCGACGCTTGGGGAGACTTGAAAGTTGATTCCTTCGTCTTAACAGTGATTTACTGTCATATCGATCGATAGCACAAGTCAGTTTGAATAGGCGATATGCTTGTTATTAATAAATGAGTAAACGGTAAAATGGTTGTTTATGGTTCGAAGCTGCGTTTACAGTAGCTAGTTTGAATGAACTTACCCTCTCCGCTGGAAATAAAAATGCAACGTTTCTGTTTACCATTGATCCAGACGGTGATAAACGGAGCTGCTATTTTCAGAAATAACAACGCTGCAATACATTGTGTAATGAGATTGGACTGCGGTCAGTCTGTTTGAGAAAAGGGTATGATCTTCAAAGGAGAACAAATAATCACTCTCACTAGTTTTGCAGCAGAAGTTTATTGAACAAATCCACATGGCACCTGTCGGGGTCAACAGCTGTGCTCGGGGAATAATGGAACTTCGCTGTAGGCCAGACACATCCGTTAATATGAAGGAACCGAATGTACTGACGGAACTTCCGAAAAGGCCCTGGCAGCTAGCCTTATCCAACATATTCACACACAGCGACGAACAGTACCTGGTTGCGGTAGACTATATCCCGGATTATTTTAAAATCGATTGGCTATACAACGGCACCGGAAGTGCAATTGCCAATCAATTGCGCACTCGGTTTGCTCGTTGTAACATATCGGAGGTATTTTCGTGTGATCATGGACTTCATTTTATGTGCACGAGATTCGGGACATTTGTAGATAAATTGGTTTCAGAACATAGAGCAAGCCGTCCGTGTCATAACCGTGGCCAGTTACGTAGGAAGTCGGAAGTTGCCGTTAAGGCTGCTAAAACATGGTTACGGGCTGCCCAAGAGTCTGGGAAGACCTGTGCTCAGTGTTTCTAGAAAGAGAAACACCCCAAATAAAATCATTGGATGCAGTGCGACACGACAAGTGTTTGGGCACAGGACGCCGAAAAAATTGCCGCTGGCATCTGAGCTGTTGTGTTACAACATTGGATGAGCCAGTTGTTCAACAGAACGTGCGGCAACGCAGAATGCAACGAAAAATTTACTGAATGCTGGGCTCGGAAACCTGCGAATCTTAAACCAGGAGACATGGTGTGGATTCAGTGTATCCCTGAGGACCCGAGACAATGGACACATGATTCGGTTATCAGAGATCGTAGGCCTAGGTCATAGTATGTTGACGTACATGGAGTAGTAAAAAATCGGATACACTTGAGAGAGCAGATTTCACCACAAAAGGAAATACATGATACAAATCATGTAGTGTTATGACGAACGAAAAGTGTGCAAGCTTATCCAAAGGTAAGGATGTAATGAGATTGAACTGAAGTGGCTTTCTGATTGGAGAAAGTGCAACCAACCAGAACTCACGCACAAGCTGCTACGGGCGAAACTATGATCGATTGGCACCAACCGGTTAACAGTGGCCATCAAGTTCTACATCGATTTTTTTCGTAGGTGGTGATTAAAACCAGTTGTTTGAACACGTATCGCATTCAGACAACCGAATTACTCAAGTCCGTGTTGTGGAACGTAACGGGTCAGTCGAGGCGTAACACGCTTGTTGCCTAATAACGATCGCTACCGCAAACATTGTTAGTTCCCTATGAAATGAGGTATTGCTTGGTGCCGCTCAGCCCACTGTTGTCCTCATGTTGTGGGCTCGGTAGCCAGTTATGCCACAAGCATGTCTTACCTGTCGTGAGCATGGGTACTTTTCCGTGGAATTAAAGCATTGGATCAACCGCTTTGACCTCCGAATCTTCACTTAGAGAACCGGACTCAAAATGCACAGCGAATTGCCGGTGTTAAGTTTACTTGCCGAACGGAAGCGTACCCCGAATGGAACCTGGTATAACACAAGTCTTGCGTCTTCTGCATCGCTCGTCTAAAACATGCTGAAATGGCATGTTGCGTTTTTGTGACAAAATGAATAGTCTACATCCTCCTGGTTTCTTGTGAGTCCGCGACACGCGTAAGCTGCCTCTGCAATTTTGTCGCAACCCTTTCTGATTGATCGGTGGTTGAGATAAATATAGTAAACCCACGACAGGATGCTTTTAGATGTTCCGCTGGTTAGTGATTTAGGTGGTCATAAAAGAACTCGTTCTAGAACAAATATTTTGTGAACTCAGCTTAGCAATTGACTCCCTCTGACTTTGTTACGGAGTTTGTCTGCACTTTTGGATTCATCTAGATGCGTAGGTCGGCCATTCGGGTATGCAAACATTGTGTAGGTTTTTCTCTGATACATAAACTCGGAGTAGTGTATGCGACTGACTTGTCAAACATTCCGTAGAAAAAGTTATATTTATCAAGGCTGCTCAATTTCGTCGTAAAGGAATGTCTGCGAGGCCTACAGAACCCATGCGTTGGTGTACGCTTTTTCACGAAGACGTTGAGCAACGAGTAACGATAAACCAATGATCCCAAATAGTCAAAACAGGATTGGATCACAATGCCACGGTACTATTGAACAAATTGTCAAGGTGAATAATTAGACAACCTCAACACCTCCGATCGACGGATCGTTTTGGGGGAAATGAATTACAATTTGGGGCCGAGCATGCTAAAGACTAACCAATAATCACATAATAAGGCCTTCATATTCAAAAGAGCTCTTCCGAGTAGTCAACAGGTTCGAAACACAAGGGGGGCGAGCCGAGATCCAAAACAGGATGATACACGCACCACTCAAGCAAAGTACAATGATTGACAACTGGCTATTCGCACAACTATGAAAACAAAACATCTAGGTCAATGTCCAATTAACCGTCAGAAACAGGGGAGGTTGAGTGTACAGGGATAAACACTCGGGAGGATAGGGTTGAGTCGGATTTTCACGACTGTACCTGAAAAGTCGATACAGTTAATGTCCTTGGTAGCGGGAAAGAGGCCGTTCCGATCTATGCTGAGTGAGCGATGCAATTGTTCAACATAAGGTATTATTTCCCGTCCTACCCAGTCATTTGAGAGGTGCTTCTCACGATTTCAGACTGCAAGTTGTTGCTCCAAGACTGGGATAATAACGTTGTTATTAAACTGGTTATAAAGGTGCAGAATTTGTTAATTGGTTATACACTTTAAGCAGCAGCGTTTCGAATGATGGATTATGGGGATTTAAATCAGAAGTCGTTTTTCTCCCAATTAAGGGATTTTTTGCTTCAAAAAGACATCTCACTTAAAGTTACGTGTCAACGTTATTATTAGGCTATGGTCAGACCAATTTCTACGAAATATGATCGTTGAGGGTGGAGGATACCAAGACTGTCACTTCTTTCCAGCCGGCTACTAAAGACGCACCCTCGAGTTACTCATTTGTAAAAGTCAAGTTTGCCTTCTCAGAGCCAATGCTATTAGTTACTTCAGACATCCGGACCGTTCGTTGACAAATATGACAGTGCACTACTGTCAAATCCAGGACTTGTGGTTTTTGATTCTCTGCAAACGTTACACAATTTGACGCTGATTCATTTGAACCCCTCTCGTAGACCAGTAAGAGAGTTTCCTTTAGCTTATCACAGGTTCTCTAACCTGGGAGGTTAATATGGCCTGCAGTGATTAACCCGTTGCTAAATGTCCTTAGTTCTCCATGCCAAGTTCTCGTTAATTCCATTTGCGCCAGCTGACGAAATACGCTCTGCTTGACAGACGATTGGTTGATCGCCGGTGTTCTCTGCATGTCAATGATGAATCACTTCATAAAAAACGATTATTCTCAAGTATAAAGCAACTGTAGGAACTGTCAGTCGGTTCTCACCTGATTTGTTCGCTTTCGTTATCATTGATGTTGTAATCGAATATTTGTTCATTCCGACTGTATACTGACGGTAGTTTCGCTACCACGTTTACAGATTTGATCTGTCAAGGGAGCCTTCGACTCGATTCACTTCGATCTCTGGTGCTGGACGAGGCAGATGAGATGTTAAATCGCGGTCTTCGGGAACAGCTAGATAAGATCTATCGACGCCTGCCATCCAGTGACCCGTTGGGCAATCCGTCCGGTCGTGCCACGCAAGTTGTGGTCGTCTCGGCCACAATGCCGTTGGAACATCTGAGAGTTATACATCAATTCACAAACAATCCTGTGCACATTCTTGTCCCCAGGTTAGTGTACACCTCAGTTGATCGTTGACAGGAATGAATGTGTTATCGATTTGGTCAGCCGTGATCAGTCAATTTCCCCTTGCCCTTGCAAAAATGTAACTTGAGAAGTGGAGAAATCGAGCATTAAGCCGTGTGTAAATGTTTGTCTCAGAGCTGGTAATGAATCACAAGAATCTTTTTTCAACCATATGGGATTTTCAAGTTGACCATCACTCACATTTGATCGCAGCGTTCGCATTCAGATAGACTTTCCAGCCAGCCTCTTTCGAAAAGAAGCACTAGACTCGAGTTTCGCTCTCATTAGAGCTC
>QNGE01001596.1:81999-152140 GCA_008508345.1 Paragonimus westermani
GATGGTCAACTTGAAAATAAACCAAATCCCTGACTACTCATATGGGATTTGTCGTAAATTGTGATGGGCAATCTATTGGAAAGTGAAAGGAGCATGTGTGCTTGTGGAAGTGTGCATAAAATTCCCTCTCGTCATCAGCCTCATCGCCAGCGACAGCGGTACACGTGTTGGTACTGATGCTTTACTCGTATACATCTACGAAACGAGACGAAAGTCCAGCTTCAAATGAGAGTCAAAGAGAACAGAGGAGATTTTTTTTTTATAAACGCCTATGCCTTGACTCAAACAACTAATTTCAAAGTACCTCACTCACAAACAGCTGAGACGCAAGTGAGGTTGTAACAATCCTCGGTCTGTTTTTACTGTCCGGTTTTCTTGCTTGCCCTTACATGTCAGACAATCCAGCTGAACAACGGTCATCTTTACGCTACAGTCTAGTTAGCTGGGAAGTTTGGTAGGCTGTAACGTGCACGATGAACACAATCTGTAGCATGCTAACAGCCAATTCAATCTTTGTCAAATCATCGATCGGCCACCATATGTCCTTCTTCACTGACCTATGAGTTCGATAGAGAGTACATGACATGATTAAGTTTAAGTGTGCGTTCCTAATATATGATGATGCAGTGAACAGCTGCTTCTGTCTACTCGGGTATCGTCAGCTTCGCGCTCACCGGGAATCGAGTTCGTGGTTGGCGAGAACATACCCGGGTAGTCGTCCATGTACTCATCCATCAGACCACGAGGTCGTGATCACTGGGATTACAGAATACTATAGTTGTTCCCTCTACTTGATACAGTTCCTTTGCTCATAAGTTAAAATTGGCCGACTTCAGATCCCAACCTAGCCTTCTGAATCTCAGGGTTTGAATGAACAAACTCGTTTGCTCTTCGCTGCCCAAACCTGTCTAACCTCCTTGTTGCTTGTCATGGAACTAAGCTGTTGCATATAACTAAACACGAGGATTTTCGTTGAATTCAGTACTGCTGTTCGGTCTAAGCCCCAGTGGCCACTTATAGCTGATGTAGAATAAAACTGCTATAATCGTCGTCTTGTAAATGCAACAACCCATGGGTTTAATTGAGAGAAGGATGCCCTAATTTAGAGAGAACTGCGCTAACCTTCGGAAATATGAGCTTTACTTTAACTTTCCACACCGCAGCCATTCCTAAACAAACGAACAGATCAGTAACCTGCTAAAATTCATTTTGAAATCTGAGACTGACCTTATTGTTACCGTCTCTTGTACTGTGTAACTCGTGAGTGGTGACAAAATTCGACTGCCAACTGGGTTTGAGCCCTGGGTGTTCTTGCTTTGGTTTAGGCGGCCCAACGGTAAAAAGAAAGTCGCATGCGATTACCAATGCTTGCGGCAACAAACGCATGTGGTGCAACAACATTTTTGCCTCATGCAGGTTGTCAAACAACAGCACCTTCTCATCGACATAATCTGGCGCGATAAATTCCCCACAAGATACGATGTCAGCGCTCTGGTTTCGTGTGTGTTACATACAGTCCTTCATTGTTTTGTTTCCAACGAGAGTGAGCAAAGGTGAGGAAAATGGTCAGCCTTAACAAGCCACTTTTCAGTACAACATACTAACAGTTCGAGTCAGAGTGGATATGTACTGTTGCTAAATGTTGATTAGCAGTCACGAAAGTAACATGTGATGGTTGTGTCAAGAAATCATTGGCACTAATAATACATTTTTGGTGTACCGTTTAGAATGGTTGTCACCTCTGGGAATACTCAGTGGAAAGATGACATTGTACAATGTGATGCATGAGATACAAGATTTTCTACCTTTTTGTGGAGATTTCGTGATCTTCCAGACATCATCATCAAGAGGCAAATGTTTTGGACTTGAACGGATCTCTCGCTTACGTTAATATGAAATCAAGATCGGACACTGCGGTCGGTTTGAGAAAGAGCACAACGATTGAAATTAAAGATCTACTTGGTTAGTGCTAAAGTGATCGTCGACTTCCAGTGTTGATTGCACAAAATAAGTCTCGTGTGAGATTCTACAGCATTGGCTTTCAACCTTTATGTATATACCTCATCGGCCGTTCGTTGTATTCCATACATGAGAACCGTTTTCAGTAGACAGCATTTCTGTAACCTAAATCTCACTCTAAGTGGTGCCTTCCGAGTATATCTGTTACGTGGACGTTATCATTTTCTGCCTCCTTCTAACACTGAACTTTTTTATTTTTCTATCTTTTCTGTCCGTTTGTTATCGTGTTGTCAAGTCCAATAATTTTTTTTGAGGCAATTTATGTTAATCCACAACTGAGCGTGTTCAATGGTGTTTGCAACTTGTGATAAATGTGGTCTCTTTTGGTTTGAATGTTTTCAACTTTGTGGACCAATTGTTTGTGGAAGTTGCGTGGAGGTCTAAAACATTGCGAGTAGCAATCACTTGCTAAATATAGTTACCTCCATTGGTGTTGATAGAGCATCACTCAGACTCGTTTCCCCAATTTTGTTCTGTCCTGATCCCAATGAATGCCACCAAATGACGACATGTGTTCCATAGGCGGTGTACAGCGGACCGAAGAAGGCCACAGAAGTATGTGCACACCTGGATCCGTGTGTTGGTTAGTGGATAGAAAATTGGTCCCGGAAATACTGTTATTGAAGGTCAGCAACCGAAAAGTTGGGATAAGAAAGTCATGTACTTGTTGGGGCGACTAACTGTCAAATAATATGATTATGATGCCTAGCTGCAACAGTGAAAGGATCGGACGTAACATCATTCTCCTGAAGTGATTCAGACAACCTAACCAGCTGGACGCTCGGTCTGACTATTGGGGGGCAGCTCTGATACGGACTTAGCGAATATGAACTAATGATTCATGATCATGAATAGTGTGATGCGAATCGAAAGGAACGATGCATGTGCCAAAATTACTAACCGCCCTCAGTGTCCTGCCTACTGGAGATAGGAAGCTGTAGTTGGTACTGACTTTTTTTACACAGGACGTTTTAAAGACGATAACAAAGGTTGAGACATTTCATCGACGCCAAATCACGTGTACGATTGCTGTAGTCTATTTTCCTACATTATACCATTGTTGTCTGGCCCTAAATACCTTCCTGAACAAATCGTCTTTTGTGGTGATAACGGTAGTAATTATTGTTGCAATATCTAGTTTTTCATCCCCAGTGAGTTACTCGACGTAGCATAAATGGCGAAGGTACATCATTTTGCAGTTGGTCGTATTGAATCCCAACCGTACACAACCTCTGCGTCTGTGTACTAAAGTTTCCATTAGTCAGTGTACGGTGGCAGTGAGAAGTTGGAAGTGTGTGTAGTTTAGAATATGAATGAAATGAACAACAGTTGTCATAACGTAAAACCTTGTGGTACGCCGCCATTCGACTTTGAGCTACGATCTACGAGGTAGTAGTGTTAGTTAGGAACTTTCTGTATCACACTCACGGAATTGTGTTTACAGGGTATACTGATCAGTTCAAACGAATGTCTTCGAAAAATATAGAAAGTTAATGTCAACTGATTGACCTCCACGGATTTCATTTCGTCTGTTGTTCCCGGACAGCTGTTGCGTTGGCTACCCACAGGATTCTCAGTTAGCTTCTCAATAATGAGACAAATCGGATCGGATGCTTTTGTAAGCAATCTTGAACCAAAACATTCATAATTTTGAGGGGAACTAACGGTAATACGATCGGTTTATAGTTAGCGAATCTGCTTCTTTGTGTGGCTTTCTTTCGTCTAAAAAAATTTCGTCTTATCTCCTCCTTGATATCATTATTCACCCTGTCATAAGCTACTTTCTCATGACCGGTGGCCTGGTGAAGATGAGTTTGGACCTACTGCTTCGAACCTCGTTCAGACTGTCGCCTGATGAGTTAACAAGTGCCTTAATCGATCGTAAACTAGTGGTTTGAAGGGGAGCATCAGTAGACATAATGTACCACCTTTCATTTCCAACCTTATGGATCCAGAACCAAGTTTATTAGGCCGTTCGTTGTCCACTACATCCGGTGGTATTAACCCGACGCAGTCTTCAACTCTTTGACCTATGCAAGATATCTTGCTCGTCGAATTATACTTTCTTTGTGTTACTCAAGTGATTTATTTTACACTGTTGTAAACTGAAAATGGCGTAACGTTCACGGCGTATTTCCTAAGAAAAGGCTCGCTGTGCTTTTTTGGAAAGAGCAGTTTATGTTGATAACACCATCGTGCCTGTGAGGTTGTGATTATCGATCCTTATCGTTGAGTTAATATTTTACTGCGGTTGGGTCCACTGGTTCGTTCGCCCTCGTGACCCACAAACTCAGTGACTGGAGGTTTTAAGGGAGATGGCAGCCAATCAGACTCAATGATAAGAATGTTGCCGTTGTCTGATCTTTTTATGAGATTCCGAAGCGAGCTGATAAAAACCCTAAGGAAAGTTGACGTGTGGTTGCTGCTTCTCTTTAACTTACAACTCGTTTGGTTGCAAGGTGTGGTCAAATTGATGTTGAACACTTTTCTTGTCTTTAAACGATAATGATGAATCGCCCCGAAGATTAACTACCGGTGCTCACTTATTGACGGCTGCACCATAACATCCGGTCGTAGTGTGCACTCGGAACATGATTGCGTAACGTGCTTTCTGAAATTATTTTACAGGGCAGCCAGTCGGAGAGGTTCTCGCACCTCTTCAGTGGATTATACTGTGAGTACTCTAACCGAGGAGGTCGCTGTTCGCCAAGCGTTCGTATTTTTTGTATGCCTGAACGTAGTCTAAATTAAGTTTTCGCGGATGCGAACGTTGGGGGAAAATAGGGTCTGTTCTGGTTCGGTTACTTTACTGTTGTCCTTGATTGGCTGAACTGTATATGAAGCAAACGCAGACAGCGAGTCGGTTTAGCAAGGGCCGCAAAGAAAGTCCGGGAGATACCATCCTATCCTTACTTTTAACTTCTGTTTACAACATTTAGGCACATTGTTGTCTGTTTGAACATGACGTTCTGTTTATGAAATCCCATTTTAGTTTACCTTTTTCTCATGGTTGTTTACTAGTTGAGCATTAGTACCAACGAGTGACGTGTTGCTGTCGATGATACTGATGATGATTATGGCTCGAGCTTCTTTATAGTTCGAATACATTTTTATCCACCTTTGGACGACGGGCTCATCACACGCGGCCCATATGTCACCCAGATTGCCGCATATTAGCAAACGTTCAGTTATATTAGGTTTACCAACTTTATGTTTTTGGATTCAAGAACCAAAAATCACTAGTTGGTGGTCACTTTCGTCCTACCTTTCTGCATGGTCCATTTCAGTTTTCCATGTATTTACACGTCAGGTATTCTGTCTCATTCATACTCATCCTCTTCGTTAACTGTCTCAGTGAAGCGAAAATGTTTTTTACTTCATGATGACCGTTTGATGGATCACACGGACTTTGCTTAAGAAGACTGGTCGATTAATGTCCGTTTCAACCTTGATAAATTCTGCACAGTCTGATGTTCTGTCATGATGTCACATTTTAACACTCTTTTAATGACGTTTTGTCTCGTGGCACGTTTCAATTTACCATGTGCATTCAAGTCATATATATATGTATATATATATATATATATATATATATATATATATAATTTATTCGTATCGACTTGAAAAAACATTATCGAGAACAATTGTTCACCTTGTTACTTTTAAAACTGTGTTCATCGTTTCTGTGGCAATCATACTATGAAATGGTCGTGTGTTAGTGCTACCCGTTGCTCACTATCTGGGCTACTACTCTTTTGTGTTTGTCACAGAGACGAACTCACTTTGTCCGGTCTACACCAGTTTTACATTGACGTTGGTGCCGAGGAGTGGAAATTTGAGGCGTTGGGCGATCTGTTTGCAAGTGTCTGTGTCCCACAAACCGTAGTATTTGTCAACACTCGACACAAAGTTGACTGGCTTAGTGCGCAATTACGTCGTGACAGTTTCACCGTCGAGTCTGTGCATGGAGATTTGGATCAAACAGTACGCGAAACGGTGATGGATCGATTCCGGTCTGGAGCCAGGTCAGAGTGTGAACTTGAATGTGTGTTGTGTGAATAACCCTTGGTGCTTAAAATACAAAATACTGTGTAAATTACTTGATCGTATCTACCAAAGATAAAGAAAAATTACTTGTACTGAGAAGCAGTCTACTGCCGTCTTGTCTTTGTTCACACCAATATTGACCACCTATCAGAAGTCATGTCAAGTTAACCCTACTTTGTACGTGCGTCGCTAAGTGAACTTTCAAGCCTCCATTTATCTTGCATTTCACAACGGAAAATCATGCCAAACGGACTAGCTGTAACCTGTGATCGGTGAATGGTATTTTCAGCTATCCAGGAAGCATCATAGATCGGGGGAATATCGTCGCCATACCCGAAGTTTTGTACGTTATAATTTAGCTACTCAATTCGTTTTCTCTGAGGTCAGCAATAGACTGTTATGAACCGTAACGTAACTTGTGATGCCCTGTTAAGTTGCCTTGAACTGTTGCCATACGTCTCGAATCCACCGTAACGTAACTTGTGATGCCCTGTTAAGTTGCCTTGAACTGTTGCCATACGTCTCGAATCCACTTTTTTCTAGCTAAGCCGAAAGCTTCAGCCTTGTCATCGGAATCAAGGACCGTTTTGATGCTTTAGGTGTTAATAGTTGCCGGTCTTCTATACAAGTAACGCTGTTAACGCGTATGATGAAACGTAAGCTGCGCAGCAGCAACCCAGACAGAACACTGCCCGGTCGTCACATAGGTGTCATTCGCACGTTAAGTTTGGTGTGCGAAACGTAACAATATCAGACTGCAGGCAGCTAAGGAACGAAGTACCACAAAATCTGCAAATCTTGTCTGTTTTGTTGAGTAGGGTAGGTCGGTTTTGCCTTCATGATTAGGGACCATGCGACTGCTCAATCGCCTGTTAGAAACGTTATTGCATATGACAGCTTTTTGCAGTCACTGGCGCGCTTGCATTCATATCATTTTTGGCTCTTCCGTTCGACCTTGTTCTATCCATTTTATCCTGTTTTTCGCATCTTTTTCTTCTGAGTTATTCCATGCTCCTGTTGGCTCGTACGTTCTAATCGAGCTCATAGCCATTGTAAATGAATAAATGAACAATGGCGGCAATGATTTATAATGTGATAGAAATTAGACTATTCGCTTAATGGCCAACACAAACATCTCTTAATCTCCCCTTGAGAAAATTCCGGATTAACATCTCTTTCATGTTGTTTTGTAGACAGAGCGTATCGTTTTGCACAGTTCTTGTGTAACCAGCATGTCAATTGCGCTGAATCCTCTATCTGATCGGGTGATTTTGTGCAAAGTGTACTTTGCTCCTTTTGGTTCTACTTTCGTTGTCATAAGCAGTTAGCTCTGGACGGTTGACAACTTCATCAAATTGGCTGATTCGATTTCACTGTTGCTGACGCGACATTTAGGATACTAACAGAAGCAAGTGTTTCATTTGTCAGCCTTCGTCATCCTTGTCAATGTAAAGCACCGTTATTGATTGAGTGTCAGATTTATTCAGGGGATTTGTTTACTTTGAAACTTGGTAATCTGGCCTTCCAAGTGACAGATGCACGTATGTTCTTGACCTGCATCAGTTATTGTACATTAACTAGTCTGTTTCCATACAACAATCGACTCTTCTGTCTACGTTTTTCGTTTTCATTGTCTGCTTTTTCTTTCGTTTTTGTTAAGTTAGACGTCAGTTCGAACCGAAATACTCAGGGATGTGACTGGTGGAGAACTAAAAATGGATGTTTGTGTCTGGATTCTTTTCGGACAGTGCTACCCTGTTTTTTAGTTTGCGTGTATGCCCTGTTTTTGCTTACTGATTAGGTCATGCAACAGATTATTGGAATAAACTGACGAGTCTGACTTTCGGAGTACGCCCCGATCTCACTCACTCCAGCCTGAACAAGACTGCAATTGGTATTTATGTTATCCAAATGGCATGTTTGTGGGCAGCATCCAGTTGGAATTGGCTAGTACAATTATCTGAGCTTTCCGTCTGGCTGTGGCTGAAGCTAATGACTTCTGTTGATTCAAAGTGGCAAACTGTTGATCAGCGACCTCGCAAAGATTAAGAAAGAATTAGACTGAGAAACGTGACGAACTTTACAACTGCAGTTGACTTACATGTAGAATTTATGCGTTATCGCAAATACACGGTTGTTGTAGCTAAACCATTACAGGATCTCTCAGTTAGTGTGGTGTCATCTCCTAATCCCGATACTTGCAACTTGTACTTACTGTGCCAGGATTTTTGTGTGTTGTTGTCTTGGGTCCTATTCTACCTACCAAACAATTGTTGCGTTACATCGTTACCTATTTGATGGACCAGAAAAATTGTAAGTCTCTAAACGAGTGGGATTTGCCGGTGAAATTCTGTGAAGTAAAGATCATCTTTGGCTGCACTAGTGTTCGCCGGCCGTTTACATTGTAAGAGAACGTTCATCCCTGTCTTCGGAATGAAATGCATAACTAATTAGTCTGAGTCTGTGTGGCAAATTTTCAGTCTGGAAGACAGAGAAAACACACATTGATGTACTCTAAAAATTGGACTAGAGCACCGAAGGATGTTGGGGAAAATGGAGAGCAACTTAAGCAACCGTCGGTGAGTGTTTAGAGTCTTCTGTATCAAGGACCGCACAAAGTGGGCTTTACGAGTACGCTGCTCGATTTCTAGAACCTCGTTAAAAATGTAGCTGCGAAGGTCACTCATGCATTGAGCCATTGGAATGTTTATTCTAGAAACAGTCGGTGTTGCCATTTGTGGACGTTTCGGATGTCAGTCGTTAGATGGCTGCACATAAGCTCAGTAATCGTCTTCGGTATGGTGTGCTATACGCCTTAGATACAGGTATTTCGTATACAAAGAATGAGGTGGATGTCATTAGGGAGGAAGATGACAACTGTGATGCACAAACTAATCTTCATGTACAGCGTCTACTCGTATTTTTGAGCCGTTCGGTACATTTGCTCGGATCCAGTATCCTCACGCACTACAAACTATGACAGAGCTCCGGTACGAGCTAGAAAACATCGGAAGTTATTAAAGACAATGAAAGGTTACAGACCTTTTAAAAAACGAATTTTCATTTTACTCAGTTTTAATGTGACTTTTGGTTTTGTGATTAAAGAGTTATGGAGCTTTCGCAAACTAGAAACTGCTTGCCTTCGGAGTTCACCTCGGCTCCCACCTTGGTTAGAGGACGGACGTTTGTATGTATCTCTTTCTGATGTGGTAATTAACGAATCAACCCGCTGATTGCTCTGATGTAGATTAACTCATCATTGCATTTGTCTTCTCTTTAGCCGTATCCTCGTCAGTAGTGATATATGGGCACGTGGAATCGATGTACAACAAGTTGGACTAGTTGTCAATTACGATTTGCCCGCCTCCCCTAGCGACTATCTGCACCGAATTGGTCGCTCCGGTCGGTTTGGACGTCGTGGGCTAGCTATCAGTCTGACTGCCGGTCCCGAAGACCAAAAGAGGCTGGCCACAATTGCACGCTATTATAAAGTTCTCATCCATCCTGCTCCGGCTGCGTTAGACAAGCTTTTGTTGATCGATAAGCAAGAAGGTGATACAGTTGCATCAAAGAGTGACGCGACGGTTGTACCCTCTTCACTTGGTCGAAAGATCAAAGCGAACAAGAGACGAAAGAACGCGAATAAACACGTGTAATTTGTTTGTGTATCATAAAACAAGTTTTCTCTAAACATCAGTTTTACGTTTTACTTTAATTATGGCCTCTTTTGGTAAGGATTTTGGATACCGATTTGCTTGCTTCCCAAGCAGTATTTTGTGCCGAAAACGAATTCGACTTCAATCTTAGCGTCTGTTTATTGAATTGCCTTCACTGTCTGTGATAACACCTGAAAAAGTGTAAATATGTTCACCATGCATTTCTTACATCGATTGCGAAATGTATATTGTTCAGCTTTTGTGGACACTGTCGTAAGTATGTTTGTAAACTTCACTGATTAACCATTGTCGTTTTCGCTGCCGTTCTTGTGGTTTTCAATTCTGTTAATTCTTTCTCTGTGGGAAGGTTGAATTAGCACGTAGCTACGACCTATCCAAGCGTTATTTTGCGAACGGTTAGTTTACCGAGCCATACAAAATACAACCAGAGCACGATAGAACACTTCGACGAGTGCGTTACAAAGTTGATATATGGGATTAGTTTTTATTTGCAGAAAGTATCCTTGAAAATAACCTTGCCACGACCGGGACTAGAACTCTGACCTCACTTTTATGAGGCAACCGTGTTCACCACTGCGTAATCGACCTCACATTAGGCACGATCGAATCATCATGTGAACGGTCAGCAACATTCGCTTGTGAGTAATGATCAGGTTGCCCGATCATCTCGAGAGCAGACACAGTGACTGTCCTGTTAACTCTAATCGATTACGGCTCCGTAACGACATCAGCGTTCAGATAAAGTGACTCATCTGGCTGGTCGACAGTTTGTTTTTCGAGCTTCTTTCGACGTTCTTTGCATACCTCAACCAATTCTGCTACCTAGTTCTGCATAGCTTTCGGCGGAGCTAAACCTTAATTCCTATAGTTCATAAATACCCATTGAAACTGTGAGAACAGTAAAGTGATAAGCGAGACATGTTTTCTGTTTGATTAACAGGCTAATTACAGCATTAAGAGTGAAATTACCCCGTGTATAAGAAGCTTGGCCAGTGGAGGCTGCGGACTGAGTGTTTGATAGCAGTTAGATAGTCGTTCAAAATTGTCAGGTTACTTATTTGTGGGCCAGAGAAGATCAAGCGTCCGCACGAACTTCTGAGCACAGAGACCATTGGTATCCGATTGCGTAGACCTGACGCCTGTATTTAGTGATTACATAAACCTATCTTGAAATTTTGGTTTAGCTCAGCATCACTCCTTTTGTTGACAGGTTTGCGGATTATAAATGTGTAACCGTATCCATAAGTTGCATCTCAGGTGATCATGGGGGCACCCAATTGCCGTCGTCTTCAATCAGTTGGTGTCGGAATTCCACGTCCAGCGGGGCTCGAACATGCAAAACGTAGTGTAATTTCATTTTGCAGGACATTTTCGTAAACAGACATCTGGTATCGGTGCCTCTACATGTTAAAGACCGCCAAGTTTGACGTAGCTATCTCGACGCGTTCCGGAGCCGTCAGTTATCAGAACAGTTGGGTACTAGCAACCGGCAGCTGATTTATCGTTGACTGGCAACTGTGAGCCAGGGCAAACGGATCACCGCAACCACCACAAAACGTGAATGCAAATCCCACCCTATAGATCGCGAGGTCTTTTGGATTGCATGAGTTTGTGTATATCGCAGTCAGTTGAGGTTTTCACTCCCGTATGCCAGAATAAAAAAATACCACAATGGTACAATTTTGTTCATTCTTTGAAAGACCGAAAAAATTAGTGTATCTAATCAATGTAGCAGCCGAACCTCCCCGTGAAACTGCGTAAAGCCTGACGCTGACCACTTCAAACCGCAGTCATGTAGAAACGCCCGAATTCGGCTCTGTTAGATGTGCTCGAATTTGGAGGCTAAGGTAATCTTCACCACTCACACACTTCTTGGTGTTATACCCTCTGTTTTCCACTGTCTACCGGGGGATATAAATGAAACTGTAAGGTGCAATTTGAGCCGCTCGTTTTGAGGGTTATGTGTAGGTTTCCTTTCACCTCTGTGGTTATGACAGTCTAGTTCGACTATGGATATTGTCAACCGTACGTGGACATGGGGTGACCCGTGGATTCAGTGGACTTTATCGCCTCACGTCTGTTTCTAAAATTTTAGGATTCCACCCTAATCTGAAAATTATGTTAGTGGTCACAATTTGGCCAATGAGAACAGACATTCAAGAATTTCCAGTGTGTTGATAGGGATCCAGCTTGCCAACAAGATTACGCGTCTTGTCCCCGGACTAAGTTTGACTTATGTGATGGGAGAGAGGCGTATCGGATCGAGTTCGGATGTGTTACCACTGTTACCATTTTGAGCGTAGTCGATTTTTATAGCAATCAGGTTGTGCTTTTTTTGATGATATTGGCTATTATCTAGGTTGTACTGACCACGTTTTTTGTTTTGTGATCAATCCACTAACAGTAGAATGTATGCTGCACAGACTCTACTTGGCAAGCCGTCTGCGATCGTTCGTAGTTCTACTCATAAATCTACACAACTAAGAGGGTGTATACCTCTGCGGTTAGCAGCTCGGATCTCAGTAGCCATAATGGCATTTGTTAGACAAATATGTTTGTGACTGGTAGATAATAATGTCTTAGTGGTATACTGTCATCACGCCTGGTTTCCATCAAATCATGAATGCCCGATGATTGGTTTCGAAATGCTTTTCTTGCGAAGCACTTCGTGTTTCTGGTAGCAGTAACATGAGTTACAATGAAGTGCGCTAACTTATATTTGGCAACACCGCGTCGTCAGTTGTGTACGGTCTTCCTTGATAGTGCCAATTTATGCTTTGAAAGGATTGTCCAAGTAATGCACATACATTGGGGCAACCGCAGTATTTTTTATTCGCGATCTCTTTACGAGCATTTTCACTTTCGAAAAAAAACTCGGCACCTGACACCAGTCCCAATGGTTCCGTTCAACTGTAGCATTCGAACAATCTTTATCCGCCTGTCTATTGCGTCACTGCTCGCTTTTAGCAGGCCTTATCGAGTTTGTACCTGCCTGGATTTGGCTGACTAATCAGCACACCAGCGCAACTGTTCCATTTATGTACAGGTCTCAATCATTGCAAGCAGATATCACCGGAGCCGTTGACAGCTCCGGTTGGTTGTTCATTTCTGCCATACGTATGTTTTTGCTCGTGTACAGACTAGCCAGCATCAATAGATAGAGAAACGTGAAAATTTGTAGCAATTTTGAAAACTGCGGACAAGCAATTAGTGAACACAATAATTTAGGGATCTCAGAGTGTCGTCGACTACGACGCTGCTAGACCAAATGTTGTTCTCGAAGAATGATGCTTATCATCTTCTGAACCCTCAGCAAACCGAAGTCGTTAGCCGCTTCGTATAAATGGATTGGATATAACATCTGCAACATGTCCAGTCCGATGAAGCCTGTGGATCGAGACAGTCATGCTTGGTCGCTTATGCCCCATACTTTCTGATTAAACGTCAAAAAATTCGTTCTTTTTTAATGTGGTATTACTAGCATACATCACGAATGCGTCGCATCCGTTGATAAGTTGAGACAGAGAATCCATAGGTAACCTCCGCATGGATTGGTTGAAACGATTCATCATGAGTGGGAGAAAGCGTATGCCTATGTCAACCTTGAACACTGCTGATGTGAAAAAACGACTAGCCGTAAAAATTCCTGTTCATAAACGCACTATGCAAGTCAGTGGAACTTTTCCGAAGGCGTACCCTTGGTTTCTGAATAATGTTTAAGTTGGCAATGAAATGCCTTTTTTCCTGAAAACTCATCAGACGCCAAGCATGATACAACATTTGATGTAACTGGTACTTACTTTCATGTAACCGTATTCTAATTGGAAATACAGTGGCTTTTGACACTGATTATGCCCCTATGGTAATTACACTCACTCAAGAGGTATTGCACCCGAAACGTGTTCGCACACGGCACATTGGTCAAAAACTTCTGATTAGACGTCCACATGCTTCTTCCTGATATTGTGGTGAACATCGTCAAACGCATTTCAACATCCTTTGCCTTTTTGACAATTTCATGAGGCAAACGGTCCGGATTTTACAAATCTACTGATGTGTACAAAATTTTCGTGGTTAACAGAAAGAAACTGTCATAAGTCATAATTAAATTGACGGACAGAATAGTACTGTTGTGTGTGTGTGACATACTTTATCCAACAGCTATTCATGTAAGGTTCAACCTGTTGAACAAACAGTTACAAGGATAAAATGATTACCTTGATCCTTTCAAAAAATCAAGAATGCTTTCATTGGGAGACCAAATCTATCTTAAAGTGGATTTGAATATAATCAACTAATGTAGCATTTGGTTCCTTACTGCATTGCATGATGACAACGTGGACGTGTTTAAGACCTTCGAATCATTTGTACAGTGATCACAATCGAGGTTCATCTACCAGTATATATAATGGAAAGTCCAAGTCCAGATCTGCCTGGGTAAGTGTTGAAGAGAACACCACCCCACAAGAATGTTTGGATGAACTGTGCGGTAATATAACGTTACCAGTTGGGTTCCGAATAGTCGAACAGAAATTCTTAATCAACGCTGTGCTTGTAAGTAAAATTCCATTGCTTGTCGAGTTGTTAGCATCATTTTTTACGATTTCTTGCTTCAGAAAATGTGGCTTCGGTTGGGTTTCTCACGAATTAGCACAGATCTGCAACTGATTTCGTATTACAAAAATGGCTAGTTTGTTACTATTGTCAAAAATGTTGTGGGCATTTTCCCAAACGCTTGTGAGTTTATATCCACTTTGCAAATCAATTTAACTAAAGCAAAGATGGTCGCATCATAATGTTTTCAGTACAATCTTTGCAGCTTTTTTTAAAAAACCAATAATAACAGTCTGTAGCAAGAACGAAACTCGAGTCGAATTCCTCGTTTGAAAGCATGTGTTTGAAAGCTCTGTCTTCACGCAGAAGTTGTGGTCGTATGGGAATGGCGTTCAGTATAAGAATAGGATATTTTTGTATGAGCTAAACCATAACTGAACCATCTGAGTGTGTGAAGGCGGTGATTAATGGTGTTCTACTCATGTGTGCTCTATGTATACGTTCGGGGAAATCGATGTTTTGTGAAGCGACAACCGTGGACCAAAGATGATATTGAGCCAAAGACCTAAACACATGCCCGTAGAAGAAAACCAATATCTGTGGCGGAAATTCCTAGTGAGCACGAAAAATTCAACTCATTATCATGCCTGCAAAAGTGTTCCCGTATTTAAGTTATACAACCTACGTCATGCCCCAGGTGTATGTCTGTGATCAGAACGGGACGGAACCAATTTGGTGTCCAACT
Organism: Paragonimus westermani; assembly: GCA_008508345.1. Taxonomy (NCBI): domain Eukaryota; kingdom Metazoa; phylum Platyhelminthes; class Trematoda; order Plagiorchiida; family Troglotrematidae; genus Paragonimus; species Paragonimus westermani. Next base: position 97,042 of record QNGE01001596.1, read on the forward strand.
TGTTGGCATGATCTTTACGATTGCTGCCACAAATGACCAACGAAAAATGTTCAGGCAATATGTTGGAGGTTGGAAATGGCAAGGGCTGACTGGCATTAGTACCAAATCAATAGTTTGTGAACACTATGCGTCTCGCTTTCACAAACCAACGAGGAAGGTTCACCTGTGGGAACTGCGTTCAACGTCTTTGATCATGCTACCTGATCCACAAATCAGCAGGGCGAACCGGGGGATTTGCAGTAGATTGAGAATTAGTTCATGCACACGTCAGAAGTCTCAACCCTTTCGAACTTCTTGTATACCCCTCACGGTTCTGTTAACATCGGTGGTTACAACCTAACCAAAGCCCAGAGTTTTCACGCACACAAATTTTAAAAGTCCCATCCAATCAGTTTTTACCTTCAGAAATATCTGAGACCTTTTACTTTGTCACCCAGAAATTTTCCCACTCGTTATAAATTTGGGACCACTGCAATTTATCCAAATGCTCTCTACACAACATTTTTCCTTCTAACTTTCGGAAGTCCTACGCCTTCGCTAATTTTTTGATTAAAGATCGCAACGAACCCGTTAATTGCAATCCGATTGTACCGATGTCTGTTATGCTCAAAATCATGCTGGTCTTGATTGGTAACCAGTTACACGAGCACCTAGTTCAGGTGAAGTGGTCGACTAAAAATCAACATGCATTCGGAAGCAAGATTTTCATGCATTAATGACTTAGCTGCTACCCGAGGACAAGTGACGATTCGGTTGATACAAGTAAACCAGCTAATATCTCATCCAAATCAGTTGACCCAGTAGGAAATTTACCCTTGCGAGAAAAGCTCCGGAAACACAGTATAGACGATCGTTTGGCTCTGTGGCCCACCAATTATCACAGGAGTCGTAATTTCGGTATCGATGTCGACTACACACTTTCTGCTTGATGATGCACAAATAATGACATTTCATGCGGTTTCATTTCAGTAGCACCGTTTTTATTCCTGTTCGAAATTTAACAGCTGCTCAACTACTGTAACTCTTTCATGTTGACCTCAGAAAAAAAACTGTCCAAATTATAGAGTTAGAAGCTTCAAATGAAGCTGGTTTTTCCTCACTACTGGATTACGGACTACTTGCTGCTGGTCAAGATATATGTAATGCCTTATTTCCATACGTGATGTAGTGGTTAATTTCTCGGAGATAAAACCTGAGTAGCTTCACTTGCAGAGGCCCTACATCTAAACTTCATTTCAGTGGGCAAGAAAACAAATTTAAAACCATGCAGTTCACAGCTTTCTATAAATGTCACCTTGTCGATACATCCTCATATTAAGCTAAATATTTAAGCATTTTTTTCGCATCTTGTGAAAGATTCTTTTCTCAATGAGAAAATACGAGGAAGAGTAATAAGCGGGTTACATCACTCGGTTTTTAATCATATGGTTGAATACGCTAGGACGTTCTCCCACGAATTGTCGACATGTATGTAAAATCCCTCACAAAATGAATGAAACCGGTTTTCTCCTAGCCAGCACCGCTTGCCCAGAAGTTACTTGCTGAGGGAGTGCCATCAGATGAATGGCTGATTTTGATAGAACAATGACTGCTTTACGAAATCTATCCTGATTGCGCTGGCGCCTCAAAGTTCATTCGACACATACATTAAGGAAATCGGGCCGACTTTTCATACAGCTAAACCACTAAGATAATTCCTGTGGGATTTATCTACTTTGTACCTTCCTAACTATCCAGAGTCGGCTTTTGTTCAAGCACGTTTATCATGTTTAAGGGGTTATGGTTGCCTTTTTCAACCAGTTTATCATCCCATTGTCACCTGACTTTTTCCTCATTTGCCACTTTGTAGGTGATGTCTGTCAAACTCAACTCCATCTACCTCAATTTGCTCTCGATATCTCCTTTTTTCAGCTACACAAAGTGGAATCAGTTAGCTAACAGCATCTGCAGGGTTTCCGAATCTACAACCATCCTATCGGCCCTAAACCGGACCAGCACGATATTCTTTTGTATTTACGCTACTCTTGAGTTTTCCAGTAGTCAGCTATTGAGGCAGCATAAAAGTTTTCCGGTTCGTCACCACCAGACGTATGCGGAAGATCTGTTCATGTCTTTCTGTTAATCGGTTAGCAATGAAACCATTATAAGGAAGTAAGAACGAAAGGGAATAGAAGATCCTATGTGCATTGCACAAACCAACAAACACACAGACAGACAATTCTAATTTTGAGGCTGGTTCCCACGAGTGAATTTGAACTTGAGATAACGTGAACGTAGACATTTCGCTTGTTTCTCATGAATCATTGCAATAAAAAGGATAAGTACGACTTATAATGAGCAAGCACGGGAACTAGAGGGGAATACATGAATTATTGTCCTCTCTTTTTACTATATGCACCAATCATAGGTGGGTTGCAGTAATTGGCGTGAGGCTAATGAAATATTCTTGTACCGATCATTTTGTGTTTTACTACACGCTCTCTTCAAGGACAACTGGAAAAAAACTAGCAGATAGAGACAGAGAAATAATCTTCGGCTGATAAAAATGCACTTAGGAGAAGACAAGTGGAATTGTAAGTCCATTCGATTTTGGTCACTGCGTCGATCGAGTAGAGTTTTGAGCAGGTCAGCTGATTGGGTCATTAGCACAAAGTTGAGAAGCGCGTTCCAGCATAGGTGGACTATACTCGGAAAGGAATTCTAGCCACATATGTACCTGTTTAACTGATGTTTTAATTCTGAAGAAATACTACTCCCTCGCCCGTTTCGGATTTATGGAAACAGATCTGTCATTGGGTTGCCGGTTACGTACACAGCTGTATACGTAAGGGTTACGCCTTCTCCCAGATGTCCCCAGTTCACGCAAAGTTGACCCAATGCCTCTAGCCTCTCTAATAAAAATCTTCTCTGGCTCAATGAATACTTTGGAATTCCGTCTCCGCACATAATCAAATATGAGGCCTGATATTCTATAAACCTGTTGCTTTTAGTGCTTTTGCTGTGACTCAGTAACGTGTTATGTGAGGAGTGTTTTTCTGCTCATGATGCGGGTACACTGCTGAATGTCATGGGTGCAACGTTTTCGTTGCACTCTGCGTACGTTATGATGGCGTCTGAGCAAATTCTATTTGCACTACAGAAATGCCGATTGAACAATGCATGGAAATATACATTGATGATAACTGGCACGCCTTGTATCGAATGTTTGGTATAGGCTTGGTACCAATAGTTTCGGCGATCGATTAGGCGACTGTGTGTGGAGACTGAATCTGAAGCTACTATGATCCGCTAAATAAGCATGAGAAAAGACCATCTTGAGAGTTTGTTGACCACGTTTATCATGATAATAGTTAACGAATGGCCAAATTATGTCCAGTCTGTCCAAGGTGTATTTACTACTGAAGAAGTGACTGTAGGACAAACTGCGGTTTCCCGTCTTTTCTCACTCACTGCCTATATTCCACTCCTGGGGTTCGCAATCCTATGCCAATTGTCAAACCAGAAATTGATCATGTGTAATTGTACTGTATTAAAAGTGAATGGCACTTGAACTTTTTTTAACCGTTACTTATTCTCAAAACTTCCGTTTTATTTGAGCTACCAGTTAAAATGTAGTGGCTTCAAATTAATCAAGTGATTTTCATAGCAAAATTAGATGTTGGAGGAGACTTGGAATGTCCACTTGCGGGGACCTGTTTTGGGTAATTAAGAGGAATATTGATGGCTTATGTTGTGGTTTCTACTAAGCAAGCTGCATTGGTCAGCTGACAAAGACGAAAAACCGCTGGAACTGAATCAGCTGGTTTGACGGAAGAATTGTGGCTTGACAAACTCCTGGAGGTAGTCTCGTCGCATCTGTACCAGAAGAATCGGATTTGTTACTTGAGTGAAGTACCACCTTTGGACCCAGTGATAGGGTAAATCTGCGGTCAGCTGAAGTGATTTAATAATATATACACTGTTAGGAAAACAGTTACATGAACTGTCAAGTTTAGCCTCGAATGTGGAAGGCCCGATCCAAAATGGAGTCTGCAGTTAACAATTACAAGTTAACAAACAGTAATCGAAATGTGAAAACACGGTTTGTGTCAGGCTACAAAAACAATCAGTCACTAAAATTTGGGTAGCTGTCGAGGCTGTTCGTCGTAACACGTGACAAAAAAATTGGAGTCGAAAGGGCGTATGTAGGAGACATGCTTTGACGAAATAGTTTAGGTAACTGGGGGATAATGTGTTTCATTCACGATGCAACAAATTACAGCAAAAAAGAACATGCACCAAGGCGTGCAGTAAGCCGTAGCACGTTAGAACCAATAGTGAGATCGTGTATTCTACAAAAACGATCTAAAAGCTTGACTTAGTGTCCTGACTGTCTCCATTGAGTCCGTACCTGAACTCCTCTGCCGGTGATATCCACCTGAGGATCAGTTCAACTCCGTTCTGGTATTCATGACTTCTTGAGCTTTAAAGTTCATGCTTCTGAGGTGGTCATCATGAATTAAAAACGGACTTTGTACGGCTTTTCAAGCCGATGTCCATAAAATGCCATCTGAATTCTGTTAACTGATCTCCATGACCACACGTCTGTCTAATGCAGCGCCCTCAAAATAAAACACATTAAAAAGTAATTTCACTACTTCCCGATTCCATTCTGTACAGTTCTCATCGTCTCATGTTCTTAACATTCAGCAGGCTCCAAGTTAACCTGCATCAGAATGTTCCCACATTTTTCATGCGCACGTGACTGCGCAGTGTAACACTAAGTCTGTGGCTCAGGTGTTGGTCGAACATGTACCAGCTCGGATTGGCCAGTTGAATTTGTGGGATCACACATCGACTGCCTTTTGATGTGGCCTAACTCCACAAGGTAAATGAGTGCACAGCATTGAGACCTATTCGAAGATGATTGGATAACGCAGCTCAGCTCTTGGACCGTCACATCTAGGCAACTCCGAGACCTTGCATGGTAAAAGTCGGAGTTATTCGTGAATTTCTCAGCCTTACTTGCGTATCGATCTGTCTAACAGTGAGCGAAAGCTTTCTGCTGGGGAAATTTGAAAGGTGCGATGAAATTTTTAGAACCACATGCTACACAAATATCAGCAACCATTGAAGAACTGTCCAAAATATCTCGAATATGGAATACGCTGAAAGTGTGTAATCTCAAAGGAAACGTCACTTACGGATGGGAGAAATATTCAACAAGTTCAGTGAAGCTATTTTTTATTATTACTGATTTGCGCGAACGCTTGAAAGACACGACTAACTGCTTGTTGCGGAGTGTTATGCGTGAAAACATTAATCAACTTCGTCAACAGGCTTAATGTGCACTATTTTTGGGCGTCTGAAGGATAGTTTCGTTTTTGGAGAGCTCCCGGTGGAGTGAATCCACATAAAGTAAACTTGACTATTCGTATTAATTTTCTGTAGATCTTTAGAGGAATCAGTGATGTCCGCCAGGATGTGGTTGACAGATTTTGTTCAAATTTCCCAGTCTCTTGTTGGAGTACAACAAATACTGATGAGACCTAATTATAATATTTTATTTCATAGAACTAATCACTGATAATCAACCACGCGAAAAGACGGGATAAATGGCTGTTAAAGGCATACTGACGTTAATGCTGTATTGTAGCAGAACCGGAGGGGAATTTCCACCCTCCGCTGTCGGAAAGTATAGAAATCTGCGTTGGCTCTGTAGTACAGATGTTAATCATCTTCCATGCACTTTTAATCATTCTTATTTCAATATTTACCATTCGTTCAATATTTACCATTTGGCATTCTCAAGTCAAAAACAAGCTGAACATAATGCGGCATCGAATCTACCTGTATTTAATTTGATACCGTTTTCCATTTCACCGATATTGAGTTTTCTTGCACCAAGTTATGTCTGACCATGTTCCATAAGGATTTGTTTGCTGTATTTAATCAGGTTAAGCACATATCATGACATTTCCGAAAGTGAACCTGGGCACGTAATTGACCGCCAGATTAAACTTGATTCAAGTAATTATGTGAAAGTTTGTTTACTTTTTTTTACTTGCTGACAGGCAAAATGACAAAAAGTACCAGTTAATTGGCTAGATGATTAATAGCCCAAAACAGACTGCTTTCTAAACCAACTTTTTCTCCTAAATATGAAAACCTCAACCAGGGTGAGTAAGGAAATCGATCAATAGAGACTGTGGGCATCGCGTTTGTTGATATTTGTGTAATCTCTATTTCAGATGGAAAAGGAAGTTAAATGTTCTCAGGAACTTCTGAACTCAGTTGCCAGTGTTACGCATTCAGATACTGGTGGTCATGGAAATGGTAACCATTCGAACTCCCACTAAGCAGCGATCAAGCTCGAAACCGTTTTAACCACGTAAATAACAGTCAGTAGTTTTTGGCTATCCACCATCCACCCCAGCAAATCTCTCAGGCACCAGTTAACATTAACCTGTCTAGTTCGCCCACTTATTTTAGCAACCGTAGAGTCAACACGAATTGATTTTGAACACAGTGATAGACGGATATGCTTAAATGTTGGCATCTCGCGGAGCTTCAGGCAGCATCTCTAAATGCCCCTGAATAACAAATCCAATCTCACTGGCGTCACAAAATTAAAACACAGTGATTCAGGTATGTTTGCCCTTGTCAAATTTATGAGTTCCTTAAGTTCTTCAGAATATAAAGCGATCACATTCAGTGTCTAGCTCTGGAGCGAGCAATGCTTGATCTGAGATGGTATGGAAGAAAGACACGCGATAATCGATCACCCGAACTAGTTAGCGAGGTTTCGGACCTGTTACGGTTATCGGTATTGTGTTATACTGGAGGTAGAATGTGAATCTGGCTGACCGTATGCAACAAGGTCAGTTCCATTCGTGTTGATCCGTGGATAGGTCGGGATCACACGGTGTCTGATGAACTCTCGATTGGGGGTGGACTGGAAGTGATTTGGCCAAACGATGATCTTCATCCCAGCCAAACAGAAATGGTATACGCATCAGGCGGAGACAACATTGTTAGAAAATTTCCTAGTTACTGTAGGCTGGAGACTAATCCCAAATGAATACTTCACTGTTCTACCTTGTTGATCAAACGATAACCTCATAGCCACTAATTATATAAATCTTCAAGCGTAGAGTTTCGTTTCGGCAGGAAATCGCTTTTCGGAGTCTTACAATTACAGATGTGTACGCTTATCCATGGGCTGTAAATTGAATGTTCTTAGAGATCAATTAGTTCATCCAATCTATTTTTTATGACCAGCTATAAGCCTGTAAAATGCGGTCTAGTTTGGTTTCACTAGAATGCACAAATAACGTTAGCACTCCTTAGAGATTGTTGATCAACCTTGTTATAAACATCTCCCTCTCTTTTTCTATGGCGAAGTAAATCCGGCATTTCAATGCATTCTGTTTGCAGCTGGAAAGTGCAAACAATTACCAAAACAACGGTAGACGAGAAGTTGGTTTTCCATTGGCTGGCAATTGTGGATTGAGGCATGTACACCATTGCAGACACTATCTCTTCCTCTGACTTTGGTTTATCGGGGGTACAGACATACCTGGCTGTAGGAAACAGGATTTTGAAAAAAAAAACAGCGGTTGTATGTAACTGGAGCGAGACTGGAAAACTGAGGTCAAAGTTTGGTGATTTTACTGTTAATCAGAACTGTGATAACTGTACGCATTGAATATCTTAGCGACCTTTTATTAGTGGACACTTTGGTAATGACTGAGCGACAAGTCCCAGATTATTCAGCTGAAACGTTATTGTACAAATAGTATGTTAATGATACTTTAATACTGATCATTTAGAGTTGTTAACTCTCTTAACAACAGTCAATTCAACTGGTCTTTATCTCATGAAGCTGAATCAAACAGCAATTCAGCTTTTTTGAATGCTCTCATTGCTAGACTTGCGGACGGTACCTTATAGCGCTCAGCCTATGGTGGAGTAATACGAGGTGGTCAATATCGGTCTACTCCGTTTGCGTACAAACCTGTTTTGACCAAACCCCGTTTCACGGAGTCAAGTGTATATGCACCTCTAACAAATTACAGGCGGTATAAGAGACGCTGGGAAGACTGCACTAGTAAAAGCAATCCAGAAAAATCCATTGGGGCTTACACTAACGTGGGCAAGAGCAATGAGCCACTTCAGATGACTCAGAAGATGGTTATATTCCTGCTTTTACTATTGAAACAGAACCAGCAAGCGAGCGATAACATGCATAAAATGTATAATCTATTGTACCTATAAAGTGTGCGGCTGCGTCCTCTTGTTCATTCCAAGCAACTAGAGGATAAGTTCACTCCTAATTACATGAGCGCATTTCGTCAAACAATCCGTTACAGTTAAATAGGCAGAACAGATCGACAACTATCACAACGAGGAGCCGAACACATTCCAAAATGTCTGAAAGAACGTCATCGTTTGCTAAACACGTCATGATAACAAATCATCTAGTTGACCCAGTTAACGTATCTGGGAAGCTGTTGGGCAATCGAAGCCCGAAGTTACTTGTTCTTCTGTCAACCAGTGCTTATCGGGACCTATTATCCGGCGTTTCGTTTACAAAAGTGGTTGAGGCAACCCATCGGTCTGTCGTAGTCCTGATTATACAGTCACTCTTCCTCCCTAATTGCTTGATATGTATACTCTGTATGTTTTATGCTTGACTGATGACAGTGAGCGAATTGTCAGCAAATTGCAACATGTTTTCCTTTTGCTTTGATCAGACTGTAATTGCCAGTCTGCCACTGGCCACGGATTACAGTGGTCTTTAGATAGGGATTCTGTTGTTCCTGAGAATGTGAATGTAATTAACCAGAGTTACAGGCAGTGACGGGATGAAATTCACTAACCAGAAATTCTTCACGTGCGTAAGCGATTATAACGCGTTACCGAATAGGGTTCTCACCATAGAGCATCCTATCGTAAGCGGGTAATTAGAGTAATTCTCCCTGTTGTCCCATCAAACTGCCCAACATTGAACCATAGACATACGCAGACTAGTAGCTAGAAGTTAAATCGATTGATCATAGCGTGAAGAAAGTGCATTCTGTTGACCACTTCAACTTGACTAGAAACAACAAGGCTGAAGTCATCGTTAGGACTGTAGAATGTTTTTCATCCTATGGCAAAACAGTACCGTTACAAAGATTGCCAGTTGATTCGACCGATGGCTTAGTAATCAGGTGATACTAGCTGCGCGCAATACGGCGTAAGTTTAGAGTTACCGTAGCTGCGGTCGACATGATAATCAGACTGTTACTACTTTACGTTGACATCAATCAGACGAATTCTTCCATCTGATATCAACTTCATAGGCAGAAGTAATCTACTAGCCTCAACAAAAGATTTTCTTCAGCACACCACTGGCCAGGAAAGACTTGTTACTATGCTTCCTTACATAAAGGTCGATTGTGAAAAACATTTTAAAAGTGCACCAAATTATCGCCCGTAACCTCCTTCAAACTCAACGGTCCGTGTAAGCTTTACGCTAGTTATCACACATTGAAAAAATTGTTGCACATCTGTTATAGCTTTCGTCACAATTTTCATGTGGATATCATTTGGATGTCAAAAAACAATACACGTATTCTGACAGTGGTTTGAATTGGTACAGAAGCAATTTCATTCTGCATAACCCCCCACTTTATCAACTCAACCGCTAAAATCAAAACGTTAGAAATTGGGAGAAGTCACAAACTAGTTTAAAGTTAAACAGTTCCAAGTATAATTCTAATCAATGGAAAATTCCGAGCCCGATTTTGTCAAATCGCCGTCGTCCACCAACCCCACAAACGAATCGAGACAACCTTGAATTTCTAATTCACGTGGCGTTGAAGGTCGGGACCACGTGAGAAATACGTGTCGTCTCGACATTGGTTTCCGGGCTGGCTGGCGACCTTTGACCTGAAGACTGTCTCTCAGGTCATCGTGAGTTTGAAATCGGATTGGGTGGCTAGTTGCCCTGACGGCACAAGCTTCTGTCGGGTGACCTGAGTTGGGATATTTTCGGTCACTCAGGACAAATGACCACCTGTGAGGACGCCGCGATGGGCATACATTACTTTCGTAAGTCAGTTTTATTGTGTTACTCTGTGTTATTGCAACCGTTGACATCTTTTCAATGTACTGATTGCCTCGTTTCTTTTCACAAGACCTCGCTTTTGTTAAGTCCACATAGTTAGAGGGTTTTGATCATATACTACGAAGACAAACTCACCGTTCGCTAACTTGTTTCCCCTATGCTAAGACCGTAACTCAGAAAACCACATTTTAAGAGTGATCGATCTTTGGTTTGTCAAGGGAAAAGAGGAACAACAGGCATGTTTTTGGGTATTGTGCGTTGTATTGCACTCCCAAGCCAGTCGTTTCGGATCGGCCTGGCTGGATGTTTCAATGAGTTGAGGAGGTTGAGTGTTCCGGCTGTTTGACTATGTAACTATGGATTGACGTCGTTAAGTGAGATGTTCGGTAAAAGCCTCCAAGAATCTCTCCTGTGGGTACCTTACTCTTGGTTGTTTATCTACAATACTCCGGGACCTTGAGGCCGTTTGGTTGATTTTATATATGTTTTATGAATTAGGTTGCATTCCTGTATGTACTATCTCTTAACCTTCACTGTCTCATGTGTTGTGTGAGGATCAGTAACCGGTAGTTCCACGTAAACTACACAGTGGGAACAGTGATTTTTGTCAAGTGCATTTGTGAATTGTAGTGATGTCTGAACACATATGGACACATATTCCACCAAAGTCTGAAAAGGTTCCGCCTTAATGTTTTGTGAAGGCTGTGCCTGTTTGGTTGACCTATTTCAGAGGGTGAAAGAAACGTTTGGCGAATTACGCTAAATGGACACATGTATAGGAACTGGTAGGCAATAGCCATGACAGTTGTAAAATAATGTGATGGACTTGTATGTAACGTAACCGAAAATCCAAAACCTTGGTCACATAATAATATTGAATAGCGACACACACATCAAATGGACTGATTGCACGTTGCGTGTTGAAGATTAAGCAATGATAATGATTGCTATATTTATCTAGACTGCTAACTTGGTGATAGTAACAGGTCCACCTTTAAAAATTGTCCTTGCGTCTGCTAACTAGGAGAGTCCAGTGGATTGCAATGACCTAAACGATCATAAAAGTCAACCTTTTCTGAATTGTAACGAACCGGCCCCAAACACTCAGTAAATCGAATGAAATGGATGACAGAATTCGACCGGACAAGTGTGAGCTGATCAACAACATGCACAATTTGATCACCCCAACATTCCACTCCTGGATACGATCAGATAAGTGACCTGTTGTGTAGCCTATCAATTCGCTCCGAAAAACTGAAGGTAGGACCAAAAACAGCTTACTTCTTAGTTAACTGGGTGAAATTGATGCGTAATTGTACGCACTCTTCAAGTATGAGACAAGTACGCGATGTCTGTAGTACTCATGATTCCCTCTCCCAATGAAAGAACTGTTGGGTGGAACTGTTTGTCTGATCAGCAGCTGATATGCAAGTGGGGCTTAATGGGTTTTGCTCTCCGCTGACGGAATTCCTACTCTGAAGCCTCCTTTCCGTCCTCGTCTGGACTAAACCAATATTCATATAAAGATAGCCGAGGGTCGTGGATGTGTACTTCTGGTATCAATTTCCTGATTTACATCGATGAAGTGGGTTCACTAGTGAAAGGCCGGACACATTCTTCCAGTGTGGGCCGTAACCACTTTGTAGGTGATCTGATCTAGTTATCCAAACACCGGCTTGGTAATGCTTTTACATATGCTAGATCAGTGGAACTAATCAATAAAATGATCGGACTTCCGACGGGGTAATAATATCTTAAGGAAGAATCAATAATAACGCTTTCCATCTGAAACAAAAGGACCCACAAGCCAAGCACGCCAGTTGAAAAGTTGAGCGTAAGAAATGTTAGTCGATTAACTGGAGTCGATAGATATTTCTTGCTCACTGACTAACTAAGCTATGGAGGTGCGTCTGTAGTTCAGTTCACCCTTTTTATCACTACGATAAGCTAAGGGGGAACCACGTTCGGGATCTGGGACATGTCGACCGAATGGAAGGGAACACTTTAAAAGTAGAGATCCTAATTTGGGCGAATGATGTCCGGTTCGATCTGTGTATCCACGCAAGTCATTTGACGGTATCGAAGACCCATTTGCACACAGCTGAAAAATCCGTCGTTATCTTAACTTTTGCTGGCTGGTTTTGCTGGCTACTGATGTCTCCGTCGCTCTGACGACTATTCATGCATGGAATGAGAGGCGTATTAGTTGGTCAGTGATACAGCAACGTTCACTTCAGTATACTAACTATTAGGCGGCAGACTGTCGTTCGTGTGACATATAGAGCTTACTTTTGATGTTAACCAGACAGCACCACATTATTAAACACATCTTGCTAATGAAAAAAAATGAATTGTTACTAAGACTCTTGTTGAAGACTGGCAAATCCGTAACCTCCCCTTTCTAAACAATTTGAGCGTTAGATGTACTGTGTTAACTTCCTACTGTACTAAACTACTGTGCTAAACAATTTGAGCGTTAGATGTACTGTGTTAACTTCCTACGACTCATCTAAATCCCCTAGTGGCACCAACTTCCTGTAGGTGAGTTATCGTAAATGCATCCTCAATCAACCAGTGCAGTTCAAAACAAAATTTTACGTTAAAGATGATGTAGAATTAACCTCAGCGGGTTACAAAGTGGCAGAACACGTTGAATACTGTTTGTAGTTGATTAGCTTGAACGTAACACATTATGGAAATGTTTACTGTGAATTACACCCTAACCTTTAATTCATCTAATATTGGCCTGTTGTGACAAGGTTTAGACCGTAAGTTAAGTTGCGCACAACTTGCGCCTGTTTTTCTTAGACTGATTAATTTACTGAATGTTTGCAATACAACCAGTTACTCATCGTCAAGTCTCGGACGACTGACCAATGGAGGTTCACCCTTTTGAATGATTATCAGTCGCGCGACTATCCGCGGTGGTTTATGGACAACGTTTACCAGTTTCCAGCCCCTTCTGCAACTCAAACTGTCCTTTAAAACGGATTAGGGCAATATGACACAATCTGTCTGCTATTCCCTATGAAGCAAATCTACGTATTGCAATGCTCAAGTTCATTCTAAAACGACATTTTAGCAATTAAATGGGCTACCAATAAGCAATAAATAATTTGGCTGATGTATGCAGAACAGCATTCACGGTTGTTGGCGAATTTCACATTCACATAGACATTTGAAACAATTCCTTTATGGGTCATTTAGAAGAATCAGCGGGTTGTTAACATACACACCGTAATGAAGGTTGCGGACTTAAGTTAGTTCATTCTAACCGCCAGTCGTCATACTTTGTAAACGCCTCTCTGACTATCCTCGCAATAAGGTGCCTGTCTACTTGTAGGCAAGCTCTGTATGTTGGCCCTATCCAGATTCTTTTCCCTTGTTTACTGAGAGTCGGACTGGTAATTTAAAGATTTGGCGGCGTTCAAACTAACCATAAACCCACATGACGTTTGCATTGAGTTCTAGTCATCTTTTTCCGCTTACCTAAGTAGTTTTCACTGACAGCCGGACCGGGACTGCAGTAAGTTAGTCCTACTGGTAAGTAGTGGGAGATTTCCGTTTAGTGTAAATTGAACAACACTCATAATTGCCCTCAGTGGTTTACTTCCACTTATCTTAAATAAAATCTCCTACTAATCGCCAGTAATCAAAATATCGCCCAGCAAATTAGTGATTTCCTAGGCTTCATCTTGGAGATAAGTCCATGTCCTGGGGTGGCCGACTAGAGCAACAAAACTGGAGTATAGTGCTTCTCTTTGAAAGGGACTGGCTTGCAAACCTATGGAAGTTCAACAGTTGCTGTCGATCGTGAATGATGTTCAACTTAAGTTAGTTTTGTTTCAGTTTATGTTCAACAAGGTGTAAGTTTTTGAACAGTCACATCGAGCAAAGCCAAATGAGAATATACTTTATGTACCTAAGTTTAAAAATGTCCAGCGTTAAAAGTTGAATCATCAGATCTACTCATTTTTGGGCCAAATTGTGTAGATTGAAAAGCGATAATTATTCCTAATTTGTCGTTTCCAACCCAGAAGCTTCGTCGATCCAATTGAGCCAGCTACAACTCCTTGACAATTTTAAAGCAGATGTTAATTAATGTATTATTCCACTGGTTTCAGGTCATAGGCCAGTAGTGCAGATATGTGGGCCTGTACTGCGTATCATTTAGTTATGCTGGTAGAACGGTAATACGCAGTGATAAGCATAGAACTTGAATCAATACGATCACTCAGATAAGTTAGGTCTAAATTTTCATATCGGAGCATGCGATAAAATGGCGGGTGTTCAACTTGATCAATCGATCAGGTCGAACGAGGATCGACCACCAAGTACCCAATTGTTTGTCTAACCATTTTACGTGGAACATCCTGTGTTTTCGTTGACCTTGTGTAACCGAATGTCGTTGCCTTATTCCAACTGCTTGTCCAATTGCTTAGACATTTTCCGGGTCCTTTGTGTGACCTACGTTATGGAATCTCTAATCATGAATTAAAATTAAAAAGTATTTTGGCGAGAGTTCGCAATCCACCTCAAACATTCATGCTTTATCATTCACAGTTCTCACGCAATTTTTCAATGTAGACTTTTGATCAATTCCTAAGCTCAACCTTCGTAAGCATTTATCAGTTCTCTCAACTGATAGCAAATTTTCTGGATGTGCAGTGTTGTTGCCTACGGAAAAACAGCCGCATTGCATACCTCATTCAAACAGTTATGATTAGCTTGGGATATCCTCTTCCTGTATGAAGTAGTGACTATGCTTTTCTTTCCTCAAGAGGCATGTGCCACTGGGCCATCTGTTCTTTGTGACTGAAGTTGAAGAACTGCAGACATCAGGCTTAACAAAGTGATTGCATAACTGTGCCATCCGGGAGCCTCCAGCAAACCGAGTTTGCGTACATTGTTAGCGAGCATTCATCCTCCGCACTAAACTGGAGACTCCACTGCGTTCAAGGTTAACGGCACAGCTGACTCGAAAATGAACTAAGTAAAGTATCAACTATAAAATGCGCGACTGGCTCATGCCGTCAAATTGTGAATAAGAAGGTTAGCCATAAAAATTGTCCTCGTAGTTGTGAATGTCAAAGACCACGATTTATTGATCAGCTCACTTTTGGAGTGAAGATAACTTTAACCTTGGGAAATTGGTCGAACTCAGATAGCATTTTTGAGTAAATGTCCCGTTTTTAAAAGCTATAATGCTTATGCTCAATAAAGTCAATGCTATCTACGCGCCTAGTTAGCGACTACGTGGAAGGTTATGAATGGAAGGCGGTAATGAGTGCTATTCATCAGACACAGTATATGGAATTCTTCGAAAAGTTGCAAAATGTTCACTTGAAGATACGATATGACACCCATATACTTTACAAACGAGGGTCGAAGTAGTAGAAGACCAATTGAAGCAATACGATCTGACTGCCTAATTGGTTACTTGCAAACTAAATACCCGCTCGTATAACATTTTATTCGATTGATAACTTAGTCCCTTACACGCATTATTCAATGAAGCGATGACCACGACTAGAATCTCAGACCACGTCGAATTACTGTCAATCTTAACTTACTACAAGTAAATGAAAACTTATCGTGCAGTGCGGAATTACGCAGTCACAGAGCTCAAAATTTTCTTCGAGAGTGTGAAGCGCACAGTTTAAATTTGTCTCCGTTTTTCCTATTTGTCTACAGGAAATTGTCAGCTACAGAAGTGATCTGTGTTTGATTACCTTGTCATGGTTAATAGTATACTTAGATGTGTTCGATCGTTGACCGAGGAGGAACTGTTAGGCTATTCATAACCGATTTCTCAAGTGTCGATCACCGATGCATCACCTCAGCCGCTATCGTACGGATTCATGTTAGTGACCCGAACTTCTGTCGACCATATACTGCTCAGTGGGTTGTACAAGTAGACTTACTTTTGCATAATTTTAATCAATACACAATCAAGTTCAGTCTCATTTGCGTTTTAGAAGCCCAGCTGACAATAATTCATGGGGCTGAGTAGTGTAACAAATCTGGTAGTATCGTGACCAGTGGGACTGGGGGATTCCAACGTTTACTACTAGAGAAGTCTCACCCGGAAAGTCTGTTCCTTGGGTAACTAGTAGTTATAGGCTTCTAATATGCTGTGTTAGTTCATCTCTGGCAACACTTGCCGCATAAGTGTATACGGTTGATGTTAATTCGAATCGAATCGAGGCCCAGGTTTTCCAAACTTGTCAGTAGTTTTCCTTTGAGCCATATCTAATCAAGAAGGAGACTACACGCACAGTAGTATGCGTATACCATACGAGGCTAGTGTAAGTTGCGTGAAACAATTTATCACGGTCTGCCTACGGTCCTGCGGTTAGTGGCTGCTAGTCAAGTTTCATGACATTAATCTATGCTGACAAATGTGTCCGATATATACAACTCTATACAACTCTCAGCCTAATGTAAAATTTGCCCTTGACAGACTTTCAGGAAGCGGACTGCGAAGTGTAGGTTGTGGATGTACGGAAGTCGTCTCAGAGATTTGCGTCCACGTTCACTATAAACACTCAGGAGAGTTCGTATAATCTAAAGGTATCTATGACACGACTCTTTAGACGAACGGCCGGGTGATTAACCGTAATGTGAACTGTAATGTGAACTTTAACGATAGTCCGATCCGGACACCTATGCCACCCAGCTTTTAGGGTCAACCGCCAGTTCATGGCGTGGTTTGTAATCTGTCCTGTCTACTGCTTGCGTCACCATTCTGTTGTGCATATGTGTGTGCGCACACGACTGCCAATGATAGATGCTGGTCTTCAGCATTGCCTCGCGTTGTTGTGCGCAGGAGTTCAGACAATGACCCTAGATGTGTCTCATCAACTCCAAATCTTGTCTGAGACCCGCCTCCACCCCATGGGGTCAATGGGTCGACGATGGGGGACGGTGTATAAAGACGGCGTTGTCATGCTGTAGACGTGTGTACCTTCTTGCTTGTTTATGTGCGTGCGTGCGTGGGCTTGCTTACTTAGCCAGTGGTGACGTCAGGATGTCTTGCCTATAGTACTAGCCAGCACACGGCAAACCAGTAGAGGTCCCGCATCTCTACTTGTATGTTGTTCGAACCGCGTCAGTTGGTGACGAGGGCATGACCAGGGATGGAATGCGCAGTTGTCGTCTGCATCATCACAATCAGCGAACCAATCACAGGCTGTCGACAACGTTGTATGACTGGCCGAACGGGTTTGGCCAATTTCGTGACCTAACTATGGGGCTGTCGGTTACGGTCACGTGCTATTGTTGTCCGTACTGGATCCAAGTTTGTGACACATCATTACAATCCGGAAATATCAAAGTGAAACCGAAAAGTGAACGGGAAAATGGAACGTTTTTTGGGTGAGCAACACATTATTACAATAACATGTAACCTTATCTCTGGTTATTAACACGCATTGGCTAGCCCAACCTGGGTCTTCGAGACGAGCGAATCACTTGTACACCTTTTAAGAATTTTGCAACGCCAAAAGTTCTGAGCTGGACTACACGAGTTACACATCGTAAGACTCAGTAGTGTGTCGATTTCACACACATGAGGTTATTGAGGTCAGAAAGATATTTGACGTCTGCTGTGATTCGAATAGACTCAAGCAAACTGCATCTCTAACCTAATATAAAAGATACTCAGCAGTACGGAAAACTTCGAGCCTTAAAGCTTTAGGTTAGCCATCTTAAGTTTCAGTTAGCCCGGGGGTAAGTGGTTCTCAGAACTACCTGAACTATCCATAGCAGTGGTCAACCGATCTGGATCTACGGTCCTAATGACAGAAGAGAAGAAGCTAGGGGTGTGCATTCTGTGTAATTTGGAGAAACAAATTTTGTCAAATTGCACTACACACTGTGAATTACTTATGTGAATAGTTGAAAGAAAATAATGTTGGAATGACTCTATTCTGATATCCAGGTGCCATTCGTCTGCCAAGTATGTGTGATTAGAAGATAAGCCACTTTTCCAGTAGGAACTAGTTTACTTTATTAGCGTGAGAGATACACGGTCAGAGGTGTCTAGTTCCTTAACTAAGTATTTCGGTTGGCTGACGTTTTGTCCCTTTGTTTTGACTTTTGAACCGGGCGTACCTAGTTCGTCCACATATGCAATGACAGAAAGTGTATTGGATTACTCTTCACAGAAGTCTCATCCGGTCTAGCGTAGGCTCTTCTGATCAGCAGTTGTTGAACCCATACGAAGTATCAACAAACAGCGATAAGCCTTAGCCGACCGATTGGGTGAAAAGAATGCGAATGCAGTTATCAATCTGTTTACGTGAAAAAGGTTTGATGACCACCTAAGCTTTAAGTACGCTAATCGCTGTAGGTCATACTTTGCAGATAGGGTCCAAATGCTAATGGTCGGGTACAGGGTGGGCATCTGAGTTGCATTCATTGCCAACCGATTGGCACCAGTTTTGTGTGTGTAGTCGGAGAACTCCAATATGTTCTTAGTGAAAACACAGGGGGAGAAGCACTGGTTATACTGCAACCAGATCACGAGCTGCTTAAAGGTTGGTCTAATTAGAAGTTGCGATATATCGAACACGCAATTCATCACGTGGCGGCTTCTCTCCCGACAGGCCCATCGGACCAGTTGTATCAGCTCACCCTCCCTCGGTCTACTGATTCAGGCATGCGATGGGTGAACAAGTAATCTGTAAAAGTAATATCAGATCGTGGTTATTCACTAGCCTTCACTATCGTGTGACCAATCCATCAAGTCAGCGCAGTAAAAGTCCGTTTCGAATCGTATTGGAATACCAAGAAACCTATCGACTGCTTTATCGGGCAATAAACCAAACTATCCACGGTTATTCCCTATTCATGCTGAATTTGTCTATTTGCTTTCGTTTTTTTTCAGTTGCTACTCGCAAATGCAAAATTAATTCACTTTCCTTAGAAATATGAAAATACATTGAGCTTTGGTAGTCATACTCACCAGAGCATCATCTGTGTTTGTTACACTAATGACAATACCTGTTTTCGGGTCAGTTTGCTATTTTGAAGGATGTCTGACAGAGCTTGTTCATAGGGCATTACAAACGGCTTGTGTTGTATCACTCATGGTTCTACCAATAAAATCATTTGTAATATTTAATGGTAACGTGAAGGTAGTGTGGGGATGTGAGCTTGTGTGTCACAGCCGGCCATTACGGATTAGGAATACCTCAAAACTTGGTGACTAATTCCCAGACATTAAAATGTGAGATAACTCCACGTTTTGTGCTGGTCAGAAAGCTTGTTTTTGTCAGTTTGAGAATGCTAGGCGGTGTTTTCACACATGCATAAAAGTATTTCCAATTTGAGCTGAGATTGTCCTTTCACCCAGCAGGTGAATTGTGTAGAAAAAACAAAGCTTCTGTCACTTTCTATGAAACTTCCTTGAACTGTTGCTTTAATATTCCAGCCTATCCCCAGAGCACTATCGTAATTGATCTCGTTTGTTCTTTATCTAATAAAGTGTGCACTGACCTAGTGCGAACAGGAGCACCTAGAGAGGGTTCACACACCGATTTTTACTCGAACGATTCTTCCCTAAAGTTCGTAACCAGCTATCTGAATGAAAACATTGTGAGCTTCTGAATTGGTGCTTTCGACTTGAAGACTTTCGGCACTTGTTTCATGATGATCCGCTTCGTTATGAAGTATACGTCCACCTGTCATTTTCAGGAGATGCCCTCGATTTTTCAAAGGATTACCGTATCGAGTTCGATTTTATAACGACTTTAGATGGGCGTGTTCTTGCTGTGCGTGCCAAATAGTCTACTAGTCAGTTGGATGTCACTGGTCCCTTGCCCGAGCAGTACCACCTCGAATGCTGTCAGTATCAACAATCTATGTGGTCATATGGTTCGTTGTTGCCCATCAGCCGCATTGCTGTCTGATAGTGAACTTCAGTTCACATGCACAGAAGTCGAAATGTTTGAGGCGAAACGAGAGTACAAGTAACGAACATGAGCCCGTACAGTAGCCACTTAAACAAAAGAATCTAAGCTGTAACTAAAGCTTGTCTAAGACAGCCACAGTTTGTCAACGAACTATACCTAATATTCTCAGGAAAGTGACGTGATAGGTGAGACAATTAGCTATTGTCAACCTATTTTGGAGCAGGACGATTACAGGAGGGCTAGTGATAAGTGAATTCTTATGGTTCCACATCTTAATCCGAGGAAGGAGGTGTGAGTGCAGTGTATGCTTGAAAACTTGAGACAGTGGTTATACAAAGTAGTGATCATCGCTCGAAAACAGAGGTCGTACGATAATCGCAGAGGAACGTGCATCTGAGATGGCGGTTTTAGCACGTACTGTGAGTTCTGAAAGGCATGATGTGAAGAAGTGCATCAAAAAAAGATTAGATTGCACTAGTGTTCCCATTGGCGAACGTGCAGCCAATCAAAGGCCGCTCACAAGCTATCGCGCGTAGGAAGAACAATGATCAATGCCAGCCAATCAGAAGAGCGACTAGCTTCGGCTTCTGGTTGTTTGTAAGTTTGTTAGTTACTTCGAACGCACGTTGGATTTACTGTGCGAATCGATTGAATCAAGGTCGTGCAGACATACAGTCAACTGAACAATCCGAGGCAATACGGTTGCAGTTCAATGGACATCGCTAATATAGAAACACCGTTGTTTTTACACATGAACAGTATCATATGCAAACAACCGAGTTTGCTTTATGTCGCTCAAATTTCCGTTCTTCTGATTCTCTATGTACCGGTCATTTAAACGACATTAGGTTAGCAAGACTAGTGTTAACGATCTGAGACTCGTCAGATTCGGGTGCATGCTCTTGAAGTGGACTTTGATACGCATCTCATTTAGTTAATAGAAAAGAAACCACTGAGTGTTTCCACGGGGGCGTTTTGACTTTCCAAGTTCAAAACACTCAAACGACACACTGATGTACGTGAGCGCTTATATCGCACGAACACACGAGTGGTAAATATGTGCGACGTAATCGGGAAACCCTAGTAGTACCGACCTGTTTGAGTTGTGGTCAGGACCGATCGCGCTGTAATCGGATGTATATGGCTGTTCTCATTAGTCAGCTTACATGAACACCCTCATTTCATGGATAGGGATTAGTTCAACTGAGCTTGTTTCTTTTGGTCGGCCAGACAGGCAGTTCACTGTGATTACCAGTAGGCACACACATTTAGTTGTTTTGAAACGTGTGCGGTGATGAACTTATCTATGCGCCCAAAAGACCCTGAAAACCCACGAACGGAACAAGTTTGACTCTTGTCGAGAAGCGGTTGAGAGGTCTCTTTGGCTGCTAGGCTGTTCACAGTAAGACACTGAGAATAGGTCCCATCCTCAAGTATCAATGTTAGCGAGCTGTTTCTAAAAAGATGTAGACAATTCTCGTGGTAAATCGAGAGTCGTCCACTGGATAGATGACAAAACGGATGCGGTCTCAATTAGGCCATTTGCAAGGGAGAGGAAACTGCCCATTGATGAATTGTTGTGCCACTCCGAAAAGTTCGGTTGTTGTGGTGACTTCGTCAACGCATTCATTACAGTGCTGATGAGACAACTTCCGCTATGTTATGTGCTAATAGATCGAAATGCCTTTGTAGTAACTCGCCACAACACAAAGCAATCTGATCATACCAGTGCTCCAAAATGGAGTGTACTTATGGAGAGAACGCCATTTAATACATTCGTGGCTATCAAGAGACTGTTTAATCTTATCATACAGACTAACCAATCCGATCTAGTCACACTTCAGTCGGGTTAGTCTAATGCCTCTTGCCATGTTGTGCTACGATTGCCTAATGCTCGGATAACCTCTGTGTATGTGTGTGACGTTACCCTAAGTACATGCGTATATCTGTACGCTCCGTTCATGTGCATCAACCTTGGGAAACCAAAGCGTCTTTTTGCCAACTATTCGTTAACCTAGTTCATTGTGGTTTCGAAACATGAAATTATGACCAATGTTTTAGTGTACCATAACTACTAATCGTGCAGTGCTCATGAGTAAGTGTCGGTGAACTGCTGGACATGGTGGCTTATTCGTGCTTACTGTGAGGTTAACGAAGTAGTGGTCAGCATGAGTGCTTCACATCTCTGTCGTGACAAGGAGAGATACCGCCATTGAGCTCTAACACGAGCGAAACTCAAATCCATGGTGATTTTTTCAAAGAAATGGGCAGAAAGTCTATCCGAATGCAGAAGCTGCAGTTAGTTGTGGGTGGCATTCAAGTTGTATCAGTCACAGTGTTTTCTAAACTTCCATAGGCATGAACGACCGCTGCTATCAAATATTACATCTATAGCCAATATGCAACGCAGGTGTGGGTTAGCAAAATTCTGCCATTTGGTTAAAGTGCATAGCGTCATTGTGTCCACAAGCGATTTGTGTGATTCATCCCGCCAGTGCCATTCGCTGTTTCATCAGCCTGTCCTCGTCTAACCGGGCACTTAAATGACGCTGTCGGCGCGACCGGCACGTGCTTGACCGTGAGTGTTTTGTTTCACCCTAAAATTCAGGTCGAGGTTGTTTAGTCTGGCGTGACCCCAGCAGGTCTCTTACTGCTTCCACATCAGCAACAGTCGCGTTTGGGTTACGATTGACGTGGTCTGGTCCAAAACAACAGATCGCACAAGCACACAATGTCCAATTTTAGAATGCAGCACCGTCTGTATGCACAAAATACGCCACGAGGAATTCTCCCACCCGCTACTGCTCCTTCCTCATGTTCCCTATGTGGGGCTATCGCTCGGAAATAAGTGTCCACTTATATGAAATCGGCGCCTCCACAGTTAGTTCCTCATTCTACTCAAGAGGAACACGTCTACCAGTTGGTTGCAAGCAAAGTGAAATTTCAAGCTAACGAAAAGTGTATGGTTGGTTAATTTGTCAGTTGGGTTCTATAGCTTAGGACTACTTATCACCTAACTGATATTAATGCATGTGTGGCGAGAGAAAGTTGAAGTTGACTACAACATGTAGATTACCTCCCGGAACTGACACCAATATTAGTGCCGAAACATAATCTTAGTGTGAGGATGGCCTCCCAAGGTTTTCTATCCCCATCGGCTCGGAGAAATTATCCAACTGACGCTGTGGATCTCAGCAAGCTTTCCATAAATTAATCCTCCAAGACTTACCAAACAAAAGTTCCGTTTCTATGATCTGAGTGACAGTCATAGCATGAATCGAGGTTTAACACAATGCTGTTAAATTCGGCTGAAGTGTATTCTCTGGTTCATATAATGGTGGGTGAGAATGTCCAGTGGTACGCCGGTGACAAGCGACCAGATTGTCGAGGGTTTGAACCCCAACCGCCATGTTTATTTCTTACAACTGAAAATATACACTCAATACTCAGTGTTGTATGCCAATTGATGTCACATTTCTTGTGGCTTAAAGCTGAAAATTCACATTTCGCCACCATAATCTTACAAGGAGTAATCCTGTTCATGGAAATGATCTACGCAGCTTTAATTATATACATTGTTATTTTGTTGACTGTGTGAGTTTAGAGGTTATACAAGAGTCAGGTCAAACTGTTTCTGTCAAAATTACACGTTAGATATAATCATTGAGCATGGTCCAAGTTTCACTTACTTTCATTTTCTCTACATATTAATACACTGTGGTCTTCAGGGTAACGCTAATATTGTCGGTACACATGCATTTGGTACACAGTAATTAGCATACCCATCTAATAAACACAAATACCAGGTTCTGCATCATGATTCCTAAAAAACTCATGACAACCTCCCGGAAGACCAATTTAGTTGAAAGGAAATAAAACTTTACTATGGAAATAATTGAGGAGAAAACTTCATTCACAAGTGCAACTTAGTTCAGCGATTAAGGAATAACTCGGCTCGTTTCTTGACTGAGTAACATGATAGAGTTGAGCGGTCTTACTGTTTGGGTACGTTTGTTCCCGTGTTGTTATATTACAGGAAAACTGGTTGAGTGAGGGTGACGAAGATGGGTTCGTCCAAATTAAAGTTTTCTCTACTGGTCGTTTGAACTGCTCCGTATGCTATCGACAGCGTGGTCGAGGGGTTATTGTTTGCCTCGGTGATTCATGGTGTAAATCCATTCTAGTTCTCCTAACTGAATGTCTACGCAAGATGTCCAGTGGTTGGGTGCAGGCCCAGATTCATAAGTGATATTCACTCGGTGATGACATGTGGAATTCAGTTAACTGCCTGCTGTCTTGCCAGTGAGATTGGAAATTCTGTTGACGGCTTTTCAGTAGCTCTTGGAAGTTCTTGACATTACTCTGTGTCGTACGCAGTAAACGCAACCGATTTGATACCACTTTTCTGACCACCTTCAGTCTGTCTAACACTGTGACCTTTCTATACATCCGGAAGCACATTGTCCTTTGGGCCTGAATATCAACAAGCAGTTGCCTACTGTTCACACGTGCTCTCTACCTGGTAACTCGGATCACTCTATTGTGAAGCATTCTCTCATGATCAGGTTTAAGACAGGTCAAAAATTTCTCATTCGCCGTGGAGGTTGCTCAGCTGGACGTCATCTCTCTCTTTCTGACAATTATAGTAGGTTCAGGTGAATGGTACGCTTGTTGTTTCCGACAGTGTTTGTTCGCGACAACTTGTTCATCTGTTGTAATCAGTTGATTGTGTACCCTAGTTTCTCATTGATATATCCTGACCTTTGAAAACACACCTCACTCGTGTGGGCCTATTTTGTTCCCCATGCTTTCATAGGCTTCGTAAGAAGGGCTGTTAGTGCAAAAGTTTGTTTTCTGGTGAAGTGTATCCCAGAGACCGTCGGATCTACTTTAAATCCTTCCAAGTCGGTATACATCTACAGACTACTCGAAGTTAATTGCCCCCTGGGAATCTCGCAAACCGTGAAGACGTTCAGTGGGTCAAATCCTTATCCCAAGAGACCTGTTGATGATGTCTAAGAGCTCAGCAACAGTTTCAACAGCAAGACGAATTATCGCCGAACGACACACCTTTTTCTAGAGCCCTAAACGTTTCCCTTAAACCGCAAACGGTTCGTTAGTTTCGTCGTTTCTTAACATCTCACAGTGTACGATAATTTAACACCAGAAATCTTAATTGATATATTTAATCGTACCCACACGTACCACTCGAAATACACTTCAGAATCATCTAGTAGACTCAGGTGCAAGCATCCATTATTAAGCATTTGGTCTAACTCTCGGTTTGTTGTTCCTTGGTTACCTCGACTCCTGTTCAGATACACGTTTATCACATCTGAACTGTCCTCGAAACTGAATTTATAGTCAGATGACATCGATTAATGCCGTTCGGTGGATTTTTGGCTAGATTTGTGCTATTTACTATTTATGTTTGACTCCACCATACTGAGTTAACCGCGTTTAATCTTTTGGAGATGTAAAGAGGCAAAAAAGCTCAGTAGAATGGCTTCATAGCTGATAGGATGCTTGATGTGTCCTAGCATGCTGCTTCTGTCGCTGGATCGTATCCAGCCGAAGCCATGACTTTTCAAGGTTGAGTCTTTCATAAGTTATCCAATCTGTTAAACCGCTCATTAGTGGTGACTGGAAATCCATCTCAGGGTCTGTTGCGCCAACCCAAAACTCACTTGAAGGTTATTTTTGAGGTATATATATGTTACTCACTAGTAGTTGGTTATGACACAAAATTTGACGACGCCCGATTCCACGGGGAGACACTTTGAACGACAACCATTTCCACTTGAGGGTAGATCTGTCAATGTTCGACCACTCCTGTGACTTTTTGGGTGTCATACGTCCAGAAGTGCATCATCCTTATTGATAATTTCACGCATGAAAAGTAGACATAAAACGGATTCCTTTTAGTTAATCTGTCGGAATACTAATACAACTATGCGAAATTTTACAAAAGAGCTGAAACATGCACACGCGTGTTTCTTGTTGAGCTGGTAGCAATGAGAAAAAAAGTGTGGAAAGAAGAGAACGACTAACTGGATACCAAAAGCTTGCATTCACACTTTGTACCACGCAAGCTTCTTACTGGAATGTGGCTGATATTGTGTGTTAGTCAGTCTTATTCTTGCAGGCAGCCATTTCGGTTGATGTGTTTTAAACTCAAAGACCATCTTTTTGATGTATCCCATTTACTGTTGCATCGGCTCGAAATGCCACAACATAGGGGTACGGCGTAGTGTGAAACGGCAGTCCATCACCTGAAGCTCAGGTGATGGAACAGTCGGTTAAGCGGTCGGCTGTGATCGTGCACCATACTATGTGCAAGACCGAAACAGCAGGTCATTGGTATGCATCGATCAACTAAGTGGAGATACCGGATCGTTGAAGTGTGGAGGATTTCATCAGCGTAAAATATCAAAACCTGACGATGTTATATGTAAATAAGAGCGCGGCTTACTCCCCAATTAACGAATTTACACATGATTTTCCGATGTAATTTTCGTTCGCCGTAATCAGAACCAAGTGGGTCTACTAACTTATTTCAGTATGGTCAACAACCAGTTCGGTTCTCAGAACAAAAGTCTATCTGCTTCAATGGTTAGCGCTGTAATTTGCCCCAAACATTCACTTTCTTAAATTGACAAAGCCTCCTAATCACATTTTTTTGTCAAGTTCCTCATCATCAATTCGAAAGTGAGATGATATCCGTCGATTTACTTTTAACAAAGATGATTCGGGAATTCAATTAACAGATCGCAATACACTGGTGGCATGCTCCCACATTTTTTCTGTTGATACACTACCGGACGATTGTCAAACATGGACACAATGATCAATTCTTTTAATAGTAACCACGAGAGCAGATGCTTGGACTTGAAAACCAGGATTACCTCACTTGCTGGATTGTTCAACTCTGTTCAGAACTTAACTCACTTAGACATTTAAAGACAAAATGCTGTGTCCGAAGTTGCTACGTACGAGGAGTTAACTGAACTGCACCTGTACCAACAAGCCACATGGTCTAATGGAATGATCTACTTGACACAAACAATGTTTGAATATTGTATAGAAATCAGCTAACTCATGTATTCTAGAACTAATTTTGATAAACTGTGCTAATCCCGTATATTTGGTTACACACCCTCAGACATTCGTGTGGGAAGCAAAGTGAACCTGATGGCGAGAAAGAACAAGAACTGTAGACGGTAGACAGCTGGCAAAAGCTGGAGAGCTGTAAACCACTCGACACTTGTTACCAGTTAACTGCACACTTGAACGTGGTTTAGCCGGATTAATAGGATTAATGAGTGTGAAATCTAGTATTTGGTCTCTACCAGATAATCTTCCACTACATGTGTTTCGCACGGAAAAATTACTTTCCGAAGTGAAACCAAAAGACGATAAGTGTGTCGCTAAGCAAACTCAGTCTTATTGGGCTTTCGCAGGTTATTTCATAAACAAGAAACGTAAGTAAAATAGAGAAATACAGTTGATCCGTAGCCTCGGCTCTTTGATTGGTTGACTCTGTCCAACTTACACCTCGTTTGTTTTAACGCGTGAGGCACTTAAGTAACTTATTCTGTTCACTATAACAAAGTCCAGTGCTACGTCAGATCGCCTCGTAGATTGATCGCTGCGCTGACATGCTGGCTGGCTTGAGTTCCTCACATGTATTGGCTGCAACTTTCCATGAATAATCGGTTGACTTCGTCACCATGAGTTCGTCCAGTGCAACCCCTTCAAACTTGGTGCACAACATTTGGACATTGTTTAGTTCTGCTTCGAAGTATCACACTTTCTCCGTTTAACACCTCCATCTCTCACCCCATAATGTACTCCCAATGTGAGTAAACGATACTCCGAGAGATTCTCCTTCAACCGCTGTTAGGCTAGCCAACTTGCTCCGAGCTCACTCTTAGTATCCGTTTGTCACACATACATAGTGAGGTTGTAAACTAGTCGGTGATAATGCTCTAAAGATTTTGTGACTTAACTCCCTACTGAGCTGCACCAATGCCATTCCCGTATGTTCTTTTGTCCTCAGGATAAGCGGACTGCCCTATGTCTGTGCTTGTCAGCATATCGTTACACGTGAACCACCCGGTACATACCTGACAGACAAATGTGCAGCTCCTTAGACCTAGCGTAGAAATATTCGTCCATGTTGATCTCGCTTTTCCTGTTTACACACTGCTACCACGAAAGGTCATTTGGTCTATTTTTATAAGCTTCGAGACCGTGTGATCGACGTTTAACCGTCCGGTCTGTACTGTTTCGAAGGATGTGAACAGTCAATCTATCAAAACACATGATCTAGTGTGCATGAGACTGTGTTCACACGAAGAAACTAGTGAACTTAAGCTATCACCAGTGACGACCAGTAGATTGTGGCGGCAGCCTACACGCGACCCAGTTACCTGCTTTCAACTCGCCTGTTTGCCGATATGAACAAATTAACTCGATGTTGCCGCCATATTGACGCGTTCCTTTTCATCGAACCTTTCGCCTTCAAAGTTCTTGAGTGGCGATTTACTTGATGAGGCTGTACGAATCGTTTTTGTGTTTCAGCCATCGTTGCACCCTTGTTGATTTACCTTCACCTCCATACGTTGACTCGGATGGGCTTTGTACTGACGCTTACGAAAGATCCTAGTTATTTTAGTAGGTATTAGTGTTCGGTGCTTGGTTGTGGCCGGTGCGACAATCTATCTGAATTGACTTGGTTTGCAGGAGGAACGCAGACGTTGGACAACATACCAACTTCGTAGTTCACTTCCCCCACTGTGGTGAAATACTCATCCAACGTTCCATTCCTTTGGTTCATCTGTACAGCACACTTATGTGCGCTACTCACAAGCTTCAGAGAGGTCTCCGCTGTCAGAGCCTAGTGAGTACACACCAGCCTTGAAAATGTGGGCTTCCGTTTCATTCCCTATACCTCTGCCGCTGATGCAAATTCCTAGTCAAGCAAATCGGTCAACAACCTCCACAGCTTCATTATACAATAGTAAATCTGCATAATAATACAACCAGTGCAATAGCATATTAAATTTTAAGACCATAAATCTCATTCCGAAAAATTTACCGGAGCCTGAAATGGAGCCTTGCATTGTCTGTGCTATTTGAACTTCGTCAAACAAGGCCCTGTCATCAAAATTATCAAAACCAGTCATTCTTCTACTAGGTAGAAAGTGCATGCTGGTATTCTGTAAAGGTAGCAAACAGTTCTCCATTAGTTCGTCTGTGAAAAATTGAATAAAAATGGCGAAGATAACCAATCTGCACACGCACCGTTGTTGGTATTGAAATTACCGAACAATTCGCCGTACAACTTAAGTTGAGCTAACGTAAAGGAATAAGCTGCAACAGTATGTTCACATGCCTGATAGGCACATTCCTATGTTTAAGCGGTTCTAAAAGCGTAGAACGAGCAAGTGATTTAACTGCACCTTTATAGTCGAGAAAAGCATCGATCATTTTCAGGCGGTAAGTATGATGTTTATCTAGAGTTTGACGAATAGTGAAAATTTGATCAGTACGTCTTCGTCCAAGACGAAACTACTCGTGTTCTTCCCTGTTGTCTGCTCTCCGAGCTTCTGTGAGTTCACGTAGTGCAATGGATGCCACAAACCTAGTAATGACTGAGGTCGAGTTAATTGACCCATAGATTTTGCAAGAGCTTCGGACACCTTTCTTAAATATGGGAACTATTTTCGAATGACCCCAATGGTAAGGGATGTTCCTCGTTATCCACGTAATTTTTAACAACCCGGCCTAGATGCCTACTAACGCCTTCCCCACCTAACAGGTTTAATGAGATCAGTGATCTCGATCTGTCTAGGAAGTCCTAATGACGGGGTTATGACTGGAGTTAACAGGCAGTAACTGTGTCTCCTCTTGAGACGATCGGGTAACCTGATCATTGCTCACAAGCGAGAGTGGTTAAGCGTTCAGATTTGATAATTCGGTCGTGCCTAATGTGAGGTCAATGGCGCAGTGGTTAACACGGTTGCCTCATGATTGGAATGGCCGGGATATGCACTACTGATGAGCTCTAATGAGAGCGAAACTTGAGTCTAGTGCTTCTTTTCGAAAGAGGCTGGCTGGAAAGTCTATCTGAATGCCAAGGCTGCGATCGAATGTGAGTGATATTCAACTTGAAAAGTAAAAATAGCCTGTATACAGCGCACATTTGCAACAGCCGTCCTTTTATTGTCTGAGGGATGCGATGCCAAACTAAATCTGCCACCTGGACGAAACTCGGCCACACTAATCTCAAAATGGTTTGTTTTTTAAACCAGTATGTTTATAACAGATGTCTTCCATGGTGACAAGCAGTTTGGTGGCACTCTGTGAATGAAAAGAAAAATCTGATGCATCTTCATTAGTCCTTGTCCTGTTGCTTTTGCGAACGCACGTAATAAAGTGCCCACCGAGCTGTATATTTGATTAGTTGAATGAGACTAACTCCGTGATTTTAGATCTTGCTGAGGTCTACTGGTACCACATAACTCACTGAATCGCTCCAAGATGAACTGGATTCCGGTGACCTGGGGTCATTTTCACTGGCTTTGCAATTTCCTAAACACCGTAACGGTTGAACCGATTTTACGGGATGTTTTGAGGTGAAGTGGGTCTCCTTGTGCCCTTGTCATTCGCACTTCTGATTACCGTACTCTCTTAATGAACAGTTTCTAAGGCGAGGCAGTCGCACATACTGTCAACCCAAGGTGAGATTTTCGACCACGTGCTCGGGATCACGTTACCGGCTCAATGGACGGCTGTTCTGTTGATAATATTTTGGACTTTCTTTGTTGATCTGCTTTATCATGGTGATGTTGCACCTCAAAGTTGTGTTCCATTTGAACTCTGTGGTGGTTTTCAGTAGAGTGACGCCTAGCTACTGCTTAACCCTATTTGGACTGCTGGTTCTGATAGTTGTACCTCAATTCGACCAGTGACGGCACACAAAAGGAACGATCGCTAAGGTTTCCAAACGAAACGATTCCAACTAATATCTCTTGTACGTCTGATTGATTTATGTACATTGTAAGTCCAACTTAATAACACATATGAATAGAATAATGAGAAAGGGTTAAATCAGGTTCTACTCTTTCCTATGATGCTTCCTATGTCCAGTTGTAATGTTACAGCTTAGATGGAGGGGCAAAGTGTGTACTAATCGGAAGCAACCAATCAGAAATGGATGAAGAGGAAGATGATCACTGCGAAGATGGCTGTCGCATCAGTAACCACTGGTTTCGAACGCACAAATGGGGGAGTAGTATCTAGCAGCCAGAACCTCAGAACGCTAAATGCGGTGTTCCCAGTTGTTCTGACAAGCTACAACTTAGGCAGTTTGCGTCGTTCAGATAGTGATTACACTGAGCGTCATCCTTCATTTTTCTAAGGGCAATCGTGATAATTATGAACAGGTAAGTGGCTTCCGGTATTTTTCAACTGCTTATCCCTTTGTTAATCTTCTTAACTCTATGTTCAACCTCTCTAACAGATGGGCTCAGCCTTCGTATTTTCATGAACGTTTAGCCAGCCTCTCTTGAAAAGAATAATCACGTCCGAATTTCACCATTTTTAGAGTCGGAATTTGATCTCCGACCGCATTTCCAAGTTTATTGACAACAATTTCTTTCTAAAGTGCATGTTCTGTAAATCACTTTGCCAGTAGTAAGTTGCAGGCAGATATCGGAACGAAGAGTCAGTGGCTGCTTCCGTCTGATGGACAGACTCAGAAATACCAGTTTGGTTTCCTACTGACCAAGTTAGTTGAGACATTTAAAATTCGCAAGGTTGTATCTAAGATGGTTACAGACAAGTAATGTTGTGCTGAACTACGTCATCACAAAAGCCAAGTCACGTTGTAGTAAATGGGATTACTAGCCGATTATTTTATGTTGCATACAGTTCAACTCGTTGTATTTTTACCTACCGTTTTAGGTGATAGAAGCCATCATCAATTACAATATGATGCAGATCGAGGAGGTCGGACTTTGTCTCTTGGCGGGCCCACACCAGCGTTTAGCGAGGCGTGCCTGCGTCCTGGACATTCGTCTATTTCAGCCACCTCGTCTGAATCCTCCATAACTTCAGGCTTGTCTGATCTCGCAAGCTCGAGCCACACGATCACAGCAGCTGCTGGCAGTTTTGGACATAGGTTTGGTGACCCCGACTACTCAGTGCGTCAATCCGTACTGAGCAGCTGGTCAGAGCACGACATCACTGTGGACGACATGGCTATTAGTGAGCGCTGTGGAATGAGTGTCACGAATGAAAGATGCTCCCGTTTTAACGGCTACGGTTGGAACGGCCGAGGTCTAAACGCATATGCTGGCCGATTCCCTATGGAACCTTCCGCGACAGATGTGGCTCTGGCAGAAGTTACAAACATGCGTGATTCACCGCCTTATTGCTCCTTGGTCCCCACGCATACCACACAGTCTGTATGTCCCGAATGTCGCACAGAACATTATCAGTTGGAACAATGTCACTGTCATTGTCACGGTAATGGCTTGCTGAATGGTTCCATCGTAGACCCTGGAAATGATCCGTTGAACAACACGCACCGTTTTAACACGTTTGATAACGAACGTACCCCAACCAAATTGCTATGTAGCTTAAATATGACTCATCCCGGATTTCCCGCTTTGGTCAATTCAGCTCGGGGCGGCTATCGAGCCTCATCTGAACAACACGCGTCTACCAGTTACTTTGGGTTCCGTACTTATGGGGCATTTGTTCCCACTTCCGTTCCGGGTGTGATCGATGAGCGTACCAGTGAAAATGACATACGCGGTTTATCACCTCCATCACCTTCGTCGTTAGATTTGACAGGTGATGTACGGACAGTTAATATGCCAGCGCTTGATCAGAATCCTTTGCGAACTTGGTTGTGATGCTTGAATATTTCTAGGTAACCTAGAATTTGCATACACACGTGACCTCGCATTTTTTGAATTTATTTGAAACTCCGGTGAAACTGATCATTTCTGCATTTTTGCTCTTTATATTCCTTCTGATGTACTGTACTATTATTGCTGAATACTAATAAATAGGCCACGAAGAGTTGAATGAGTGAGTGAATTGTTTGACTTAGGAAATCAAGCTGCACCGAAAATATTGATACTTTATCACCCAGATATTTCTTGTCGGTTTATTGTCGTTCAATGGTTCTTTAGCGTTATACAAGATGCTATTAAAAAAGTGAGACGCAGTCATCCGAAAGACAAATCAGACCAC
The DNA here is from genome assembly GCA_008508345.1 of Paragonimus westermani. Lineage (NCBI taxonomy): Eukaryota > Metazoa > Platyhelminthes > Trematoda > Plagiorchiida > Troglotrematidae > Paragonimus > Paragonimus westermani. The sequence continues at coordinate 130,321 of QNGE01001596.1, forward strand.
ATCTCTTTCAACGTTGATGGCCTTCGTTTGTTTGATTCGTGTGTCACAAAGATCGTCGTACAGTTTCCAAACCCATCTGTCTCATTTACCGTACAAAGATGTGTCAGCTAGTTTGAATGCATGCAACCATTACGCCATTTTAAATGCATTTATTCTGATTTGTGCTTTTATCTACGGACACCTTTTAACAAAGATTTTAGATTTCCTCATTTTCTCACTATTTGATTTTCATTTTGCTCGTGAAATTTTGCCTACTTGATTGTTGACAGTAAACAAACAAGGTCACACATACGAAGGATTAATTGCACTGTGGCTAAAATCGTTTCTTCTTCGGCTGTACTGATTTTGGATTGAATATAATGGGTCACCTAGAAATTTGCAATAAATTCAGTAGAATGTTGGTTAATCTTGTAGACGATAAATTGCTCAAAAACACGGACACGCTATTCGGAAAATGAAAATCGCTAATATCTAATATTGAACTGGTCACCCCGCAGAATGTTTCACGTTTAGTTATAGACAGAGAAGAGCTTTGGTTATTTCCATGCAGGCAGAATAACTGGTGTTCAGATAGTCCCAATAGAAAACAACAAAACCAGTTAATTATTTGTTATGAGTGTGTAGTGAAGACCTAAAGTGATTAATGACAATTTGGTGAGACAAAATGACTCCACCATGGTGTCTGGTCCGAATTCTGGTTATTTGGTGGATAAGAATAATCATGTTTTTACTCATTCTACACTACGAAGCGTGGTTTCGTTCTGTGTTACGTTTACAAGATGGACAAATCGAAGGGTAAAGGTTAGGTGAACAAATGCGGTAGTGTAGTAATGACCAGCTGCCAACAACAATCGAACAACAAAGTTGTTCGTAGTTAGCCAGCCTAATCTTCAAAATAATCACTTTTGTGACGTCACTTTTCGCTTGTTTGTATCGCTTTCAGACCTTGTCCAACGAGTTTTCTCCATGTCACATCTTACTTCTCCAACTGAAGTGAGAACGTCAAACAAGGTTTTGGTTTCAGTATTCAAAATACTTCGTAAGTAAATAAGCTGTGTTCAAACACGTCATTAAGTCAACTGTTTCTGAGATCACAATCTGACCTTGAACGACGCCTGGCTGTCCACCCCGAAGTAGGTGGGCTCACGCATCGATGACTAGTGTAAGGTGGTTGGCCGCTATTAGTCGCTTGTTCGTTTACTTTACAGGGGAGGCTCACTTCACCGTTTTCGTCATTACAGACCGAATTCATACTGAATAAAACAAAACGGAACTCTCAACCCCACAAACTCTGGAAGAATATTAGTATCCATAATGTGATCAACCACCGGGGAAGATGAATGTCTTGTGCCAGCGCATCCGTTTGTATTAGCTCTAACACTGTGTTGACGGTCACTCGGAATCTCAAAGAGAACAGTTCTTTGGACAAACAAGCGTGTTAAATGCGCAGGCTATTTTCTAGTGTCGATAGTAAAGTGTAGACAGCAGAGACTGATGAGATATGCAGAACCGCGTTTGACTTCTGCGAAGATGTGAGTCATTTTCTTTGGTATTTGTACATTTCTTTCTTGTAAGCGGAAACAGGCCATCCGTTCTTAGTCGGTCTATAAACTAACAAACATTCACCACGATCACAGAAGTTGTTTCAAGCAACTGATCCTGGTGAAAATGAGAAAAAGAAGTGTGATTGGTAACTTTTTGTAACTCCAATAACCGTTACTCCATGGTTTAGTAGACAAGTGTTGTAACGAACACCCACATGACGTGTGCAAGGTACACAGGAGACCAAAGCAAGTCAAATCGGGTGGCCGTCACTGGGTTGGATCAATTGCTTGTATTGAATGTATTGTATGACCCTAACCGGTTACACAATGTTATTTGACTTTGCTCTGCCACTACCGTATAGTGCCTTGTTGCCACATCGCAGCGGACCGCTAGGCTTCATGTGAAGAAAGAACGGATCAAACGATAGTATGTTTTCATTACAGACATCCGCTCGGGTTTAAGTCTATTAAGAATAGCCTTTTAGTCCCTGACCATAGTTTTAGCCAATAGCTGTCACTATCTAAACTGTCTGTAATTTTATCCAGCGGCCAGCAACGATGGAACAAGAGCACATACGAGCTGCGTTTGTTTGCATTGTGGGCTAAAGTTCATATCGTACATAACAAGAGGGTACGTCCATGCCCACCTAGACTCTAGCTTCACCAATCTATCAACGGAGAGTCCGCAACAGTAGACAATTCAAATGGTCAGACTGTGTGTGTTGGTAGATACTACGTGAAAATGAGGCGAACCGGCTGAGAAACTGTCTAGAAACAATGGAGTAGAATAGTAAGAAAACTTCTAGCCAGCTAGTGTGCAAACAATAGACTCATAATCGCAACGACACAGACGGTTAAGTTATGAGAATGATGAAACCATGGAAATTCTGAGTCAAAGGATTAACTGTGTGGCCGAGATAATTCGTCCATGACGTGGCGGAATATCAATATCAGTAACTAACATTCATTGAAATAAATGTTTGGAAGGATAACCATTGAAGGGCGTTCTAAGATAATCCGGCAAAACTGATAAGACGGACTTGAGTCATCGGATACGGATTAACTCAGTACCTCAGATTCAGCAGCACAAACGAGTAAATGCATTAACAAAACACCAAGAAAACAGCGGAACGATCGATGTGAACAACGTGATTGACCCTTAGCGTGTATAGGCCAGAACGGTCCTGATTGGATGGAAGTGCGGCTGTGGTATTTGTGACCAACGTGAGTATGCACACTAGGTACCGCAAGAACAATCCGGCCAGAGATCGGTTATTAAACGGCTGTGTTACGCAGTCGGTCGACAAGATATCTTGAATGTTGGTTTAGTTACTATGATTTGGATGCCACTCACATTAGGATGGTGTTGTTGTTAATGGCCGATTGCCTGAAGATGTCAATCTGCAGGCATGTTTTTCACTGAGAGTTTCAAACAATGGATATAACAGACAAACATTATTATAGCTTTCTGTCTCTAACCTCGGGAAACCCATTTCTCACAAACGTGAATTTCTTCTTCTGGACACTTAAAGATCATGGAAACTGACTTGTTAGGCCACCATGCGTCACCAACCGACTTCTGGATTATTACTGAGGAAAATGGAAGACGTCCATCATAGATTAGTAAACACGAGATTGCTGTTGATAAAAATGTCTAGAATCAAGTCATTTATGCGTTGAATGACTTATCACATTTTCTCTTCACAACACAACAACGTAGTCAAGGTCAGAAGTAGCTACCAATCAACGTCAGCTGAGAGTAGCTGTCAGTATGAAAGTTGGTCGCTTTGCCTACTGAAACCTGTTTTAAACCTGAAAAATTACCAGAAATGAGGCACACCAAACACTTTTTTGAACGAGATTGTACCAGACAAAATGACCGGATCAGGTAAGCCGGTTTCGGCGTGGCTAAGTGGTCACTCGGTATTGATTAATGCAATCCAGGTGTGTTCAGATGTCTGTCGGAATTTTTCACAACTGAAAGCGTTTGAAGACAGAACTTGTAAAAATTCCAAGTGTTTTACATCCAGACCAGATGAAATGTGTTTCCGTTCCAGATTTGTTGTTGGTGAATTTTAATTTCAGTTTTTTTTTTGGAAAAAAAACCATCCACTCAGAGCCGAGTGAGTACTGATTACCACGGTGAGTATGCGTGAATATAAGCACATCCCCAACGATTATGTGTCAGGGTGAGTCGTCCACAGGTGTTTGTTATACTTACATACTTTGAAGGTATCCTGATTCGAAAACTTTGAGCTTTGGTTAAATTCGAACCAGGGACAAGAATGGGAAGTCCGTAAGGCGGCAAGCATCCCACTAGCTGGGCGAAAAAGCTGTGCATGGAGCTCGCAGTTTCACATTCGAATACAGTCACCTAGTCTGGATTATTAGGTAGACTTCATACGGGACAGTGAGGCGGGTGATAACCTTAAGCTTCCAGTATGGCCACATAAGTCAGCTGGCAGGACGTTCGCATCGTTTGGCCAGGCCCTTTCTGTCGCTAGTTCGCATAGAAACGAAGCCTAGAGTTTCCACAAGTATGCCTTATGTAAACTGACAAATCTACCAGAATGCATGTGAGAATAAAAAGCTGTGTACATTTATTAAGTTGCACCGAGTGAAATTGTTAACTAGCGTTCGTTTGTTAATGATACACGATGGGCTTAGACAATGTACAGAATATTGCTGAATTTACTGCTTGAAATGAGTGGAGTATTGAGCCCTTTAGCTTCGTTTCACAGCTTTTGTTTCTTTTAATACGAATAATATAGATGAGCAATAAATGCGATAGGCACCCACTTAATTGACACTGACAATCAAGCAAATCCGGTCAAAGCGTTCCGAGTCATCCATAACTTTCATCAAGCCTACTCCACAGCTGTCAAAGTGAGATTGTTATCAACGGGCGAGACTATTGTCATCCGATTCCACAACCCCCGTCTATGTGCCTAAAAACAGTTCGTACAAACAGTCCACCTACTCTGGCTAACAATTAATCGACTGATCATACAGCCGCTTTCTGTAATTCTCAGTAGTCTTGAACTTCTAAGGTAGATGCGAATCATCCATGAAAATCACAAGTCTCAAGGGTCATTAAACAGCACAGATATGTACAGATTACAGGTTACCGGAGGACGGTGGGAGTCACTTGTGAGTTTGAGGTTAACATACTCGCTCGTTGACTTCGGGACTTTTACGGCCGCTCAGAATTCGGGTGGCTAGACGATACTTAATCAAAAGAGTTGGAGGGTTGCGTCGACTATTTCAGCGCATACGTGCAGAGTTCGTGGAAAATGCTGACATTAGGTTCTATCGGTGGGATCAGTCGGACCATAACAGCACTGAACTGACACTGACGAACCAGGGTAGACAATTCGACATGGTTCTCCCGATTTTACTTTACGGTCAGTTTGTAGCACTTGATAACTGACTATGCTCAGGCTGAGCTTGTTCGCTTAACAACAAAGTCAAAGCCTCTCGACGTGGACCCGTTTAGAATAACAGATGTGATCAGCTGAGAGAACCTGGGCTGTCCATCCCTGAAACGTAGCACCAATACCAGATTGGTATTAAATGGTACAGCAACTCGCGTAGCATAGTGGACACTCTTAACTGTGCCTAATATATTTCCAAAGAGGATAATGTTTTTGAAAGAACTGTGGTCACTTTATACATGAACTCCGAGTGAGACACATGACAGACAGAACAAACGGAAACGTTGACTTAACACTCAGAACAGAGACTGCTGGTCAGGGAACTAACCAGTGATAGTATGAGAAAGATATTTTCAGCGCTGCGAATATCGAAGTTGTGCAGAGGTAGGTGCACAATCATTTAGACGAAGAACGACTGAGTGTCAAGCTACACTCTAATCGAAGACAATAGATTGATTCTTCCGGCCAGAATTTTCGGTTGTTTGAATTTCTCTAACACACTACAACAAAATAATGTTTTTATGTTCATTCTCTACCTGGTGGCTCTCTTGAGACAAGGTTTCGCAACTTAACATACTCATCTTCATTGATTAAAGATTTGTGATGAAAATCTACTCGATGTAGTGCTTACCCAAATCTCTACGCTATAGAAAATGTAACAAGGTACGAATCCAAAGGTAGCGTTAAGATGCCACACCACGACTGAGTGAACGGATTGAATGTTACACCGCCCGTTATCTGCACCAGTCAGTTCACAGTTTGTGATTTTGCATGTGCCATTATGACCAGTCAACGACAGATTCTGATTTCCTTAATAATGCTGTACATTTATAAATGCGGCTTCTTGTCTCATGAATAAAAACTCTACAGCAAGTAGCACAAAGTATTCTCTGTATTACCTGTGTGAGAGGTTTCATTCGGAGTACGATTTCTAGTGCTATTCAAAGCCCCTAATTCTGAGTATTACGATGAACCCAGTAATCACAGAATGGTTGCTTGCTGTTGTTACCACCAAGTTAGTAGGCAAACATCTGTTATCACAGGCGTTTTCCTTTTTTGAACTTACCGGTCCTTTTCGTCTCATCTACGAAACCTTCGATCGACAAATGATGCGTTTTATTCGTTAATTCAAGCATAGCCCACACGGCTAGACAGGTTTGACCAGGCTGTTCTGTGTCGTTTTATTGACTACGATATACGCATCTGCTTCAACATGAAAGCCAAACTGGATCAGCCCTATCTCAGTTTGTCCGAAGATTAGTTCTTACATTGATTTACCATAGCTCATTTAGTCCTCAAAACAACCAAAAATTTCTTCAAAGCGTGAAACATCTTTTATTCTTGTCTGCTTTATGTGATAAGCATCTTTTTAGTTCTAATGTCTTGTTATATCAGCTTCCTGTGGATGTTCTACCCTACAGTTTGATAACAACCATCACGATTCATTCCTACCAACTGTTCTAATTCTTAGCAAATTCGAAAGGTTTGCATATATCTTAATCAGTCAACTCCCATGTAAGTCGGATAAACTAACATACTAGCTTCTAAATGTAAGTATGTCGAAGGTTCATCACTCACTCACCTCTCGTATCTACAACATTAGTTATCTGGGGTCATCATTTCGACGTTTGCCTTTTATACGATTTGGCCCAGTTCATCTTATAAAGCTGTTGGTTATCAGTTGCCTGTTACCAAATTGATTAAATCTGCTGGACTTTTAGCAAAATATCTATTATTTACCATTATTTGCCAGATCATCTTAATCGCCCAAAGGGACTGTGCTTTTTTTAATACCCGATGGCCATATTGTCTTGGAGTGCTATAATATCCGTGAATAGTTTGTCAACAGACTTCTTTTTTTATTCATCCCATACTCTCCACAGTATGTCTGTCTGCAAATGTGTCATGTTTACGGTGGATAAGTTTCTGGACTTGTTTGCATACACTTCTGTCCATGCAACTTCCGTCCTTCCCTACCTAACACGGTGTCCTTACGGCAGACACTATACACACACAGGGTGAGAATCACACCTAATCGCCAATTAATACCATACCGTCCTATTTTCTCTCTCACCACATTCCGTGTTCACACCTTACTGAAATTATGGTTTCTGAATATTTCACAGAGCCGTTTGATCCACTGACTGAAGTCCGCTCGTCTGGAGACAATAAAGTAAATCGTTATTACTGATGAGTAGTCGGGGATTTGGTTTATTTTCACATTGACCATCACTCACATTCGATTGCAGCCTTCGCATACACATAGACATTCCAGTCAGCCTCTTTCGAAAAGAAGCACTAAACTCGAGTTTCGCTCTCATTAGAGCTCATCAGTAGTGCATATCCTCGCCACGGCCGCGATCCGAACTCCGGCCATTCGAATCATGAGGCAACCGCGTTGACCACTGCGCCATTCACCTCACATTAGGCACGACCAAATTATGAAATCCGAACGCTCAACCACTCTCGCTTGTGAGCAATGATCAGGTTGCCCGGTCATTTCGAGAGAAGACAAAGTTACTGCCTGTTAACTCCAATCGAATCCCGGCCGTGGCAAGGATATGCATTACTGATGAGCTCTAATGAGAGCGAAACTCGAGTCTAGTGCTTCTTTTCGAAAGAGGCTGGCTGGAAAGTCTGCGAGAGTGCAACAGCTACGATCAGTTGTCAGCGATATTCAATCTCATGCTACTCATCAGTACTTAATTCTTTATTGTCGTTTTGTTTACTGATTCGTCACATCTTTCACTGAAAACCTAGTCTTTTTATGTCATCTAATGGTGTGGTTTTGGAACGAAATATTAGAAACGTAGTTGATAGTGATGAAAGACTTGAAATATTTTGTAGTGTGTACAAATGTCAGGTGCACGCTTTCACATTTCATGGAAAAACGGCATCGAAACGAACGAAAGGGATGATTGCTGAATGAAGACTTGCATCCATTAAAGGAAGGTCCGGGACTATGACCTAAAAAACCGACTCTGTTGTGACACGGTCTACTTAAAAAAACGTGAATGGAACATCTCATCATGTGCCAGTTTAAACTATCAATGCTGTTCAGAAAACCAAGTTACGAAACCAAGAATTCATAAGTGGAAACATTCAGTTAGGGTTTAATCCCATGCCATATCAGCCTAAACTGCTTTGTTTGAACGTTGAAAAGTATCGGCAGATGCATTGGACGAGTCTAACGTTAACGCTTGTCTCATTTCGAAGAGCTCCTCTTGTCAAATTTCACTAGATTTTGTCACGCGACAGTAAGGATGAACCTAGCCAAATCGGATGAAGATAATTCTTGTTGGCGTTGGTTGCACAAAGTATGTAACCGGAACCACAAGAAGTAAGGAAACAGTTTTACAGAATTCACAAGTAAAATATCTTGTGATTAACAGGAATTAAAAGCAATTGAAGCGGAAAGATATAGAATTGGACTGTATGTAGGATATCAGTGATTCACGTGGTCAACAACTTGGAACAATATATTTTTCGATCCCATTAGGCGATTTTTTTCATGATAATGTCAAAGTATTGTCCACGATAACTCAATATCAGTACTTTGAGCATAAACGCGACCGGTTAGTACAGAATGATTGGAACTATACAGAGAAGCGGTCGGATCGTTTCTCACCCTCAATGGAAAAGATAGCTATTATTGATAATTCTCAGTGCAAAATCAATCCGCTTTTTGAGATTTACCTACAGATTTGTAGTTTACACCAATCTCTGAAAGGAATAACATTTTTGTTTCGTCAGTTCCCTTCAGGTTGGCAAATGAACTTGCAAAAACCTCACCGAATGTTGTTCGTTACCCGAATAGGGCTAAGAATGTTGAAGTTGATCAGCAAGTTGTTGACCAAACTACTCCCAAATCTTCAGCCGGGCTTTTCTATCACACGTTTCTAAGTCTTATTGCCACGTGATTTTAGACGTCCTTAAGACCAATTGGTAGCTCTGAATAAGAAATACTCATATTTAAGATTTTGTATTCCCAACTGAAAGGGTCGGGAAGTGGACGATGAAATCTGAATAGGCCTGCTGGCATTAAGTAGGTGGCTGATCACGAGAATTAAAGTTCACTCAATGTTATACCAGAAATGGACATCAGCGCTACGTTTCTATTGAGTTACTCTCATCACTTCATCTTTGTTTTATTACTCTACGCTTGTATCATTGACGATAACACTCAATTACACATAAGGGTGACATATTATATATGGATATCAAAAATTAACAGCAATTATTGATTGACATTTAGCGTAGACTTGAAAAAGAAATTTGTGGGAGCTGGCGCGAATTTTCGGTTGTTGAACTACTGATTACAGCGTTCATGGGTCGACCCAGCTGCGCCATCCGCGCCAAACCCGCGGACCAAATATTCCATCACGATCCGTCTCGTAACGCCGACCCAGACGTCGTGAATGCTCGCCAGTCTCACAAGGACTGAGGATGCTGAACAGGTCTTGTGAAACACTCGCACGAAAACTAGATCTCCTCGGTAGCGTGCCTACCGAAAGCAGAGTCCGCTGGGGGAAAAATGTTGGACTGACTACACGAACTCTGGGTGCCTCGTGCCCACGGAGAACGGTTGGGGAAAGTTTTTCCGAAAGTGATTGAATCGGCTTGACGGGTGATATACTGGATAGTTCTGCCATTGTAGTTCGGTCTTTCAAAGAGGAGGTTGGGATATGAGAAAAGTCCGGTGGCTGAAAAAGTGCCTGTGTGCCAATCAGCGGGGTTTCCGATGTTGATAAATTGGGGGGCAGTTGTGTGTGATAGCCGAGTTTCTTTAAATGATCTGAAGCGAGGGAATTAACACTTAGTAAACACATTAAGTTGGATGGTGGCAAGAACAAAAAATCGAATCTGTTCCAATGATCGAAGTTTGTGCGTAGAATAATCACTAATCTATGGAACGTTGCCGTCCGAATCAACGAAATAAATAACCTTTCAAAAGGATGACTAATTTAACGGGTACATAGGAAATCTGTGAAAACTGAACAGCTACTTTCCGTAATTCTCGTCGGTCTATTACAGTTACATAGGGTAGTACGATTAATATATGCAAATCAATTATTCAAACAGGTCATCAAAAATCAAAGAAGTGGTACGGATCGCAGTCTACTGGAGGAGAGTGGGAGTGTTGAATGCGTGAGACTGTAATAAGTGCTGGCCATGAGACACACGTTCGTCGGTACCAAATAGATCACGTTCCATAGAACGGTGCATAGCAAATGTGGTGGAATAGCAGATACCTCATCTCAAGCAAATTGGCAGGAAAAAAAACAAAAACAGAAAAGTTCGGCCGTAAAATGTTCTCATTCGTTATTAGGAAGTTCTGAAAATCACCTGAAATACCCAAAGTTACATTTAGTCTGTGGTTATGAAAGTTTATGCGGACATCGCATTGTGACAGGTAAATTGAGTATTTAGTCCACTTCTTGTAGCCACTATTATCCATTCAACCGGATCGATAATCTGTTATAACGCTACAACTGTAGTGAGGACCAGCGACCGGACTATACTACTCACAGCCTTACTCAATAGCGGGGCATGAGCATATATTTGGATAGTGAACAAACCTAGAGGGAAATACAAGAACAAAAATTGCTGTGCAGTTTGGTGTGAAATGATTTTCGGTATGTACAGGGACTGGGTACTAGCAACCGTTACAACCGTGACGTTCTGGGACAAATGCTATGTGCAACTGAGTGTGTTTGTTTTTTGTCGTGCTGAGGCACATGACAATCCTTGTGTCCTCCGCGTTCTTGGGTCACAGAATAGGTTCCTCGTTCACACACCAACTGTAAGAAATCACCAATAAGCATATGACCACTGTGTTTTGGTCATTTTGATTGGTCATTTTTGATTCATTCTTAGCTCGAGGTCACTGTCCTCAAAGTACTCCTAACCATATTCAGAGGGTTCTGTTTGACCAATATGATCAAGCGAACCGACAGGGTTCAGACGTTTGTGGTGTGTTTTGAATCGAGGTGTTCCAGTCGCCCACACCACATCGATACTAATGTGCCCTTCTGTTTGACAGGTCAGTTTAATCTTGGAAAGTGACGTCAACAGTTAATTGAAGGTTAGCGCAACTCAACCAGGCTTAGACCTATAGACTCTCTCTAAGCCTGTTGGTTAGATAATGATTAGAAGTGACATGGGACCTCTGAAAATAACCGGCGAAAGAGTGAAAACGGTGTGCCTGAGCTTAAAATAGTGCATGCCTTCGAAAAATGCTGAGTGAACTGAAAATCCACCAGCCAAAAGTGAATTGTGACGAGGAAATCTTCGGAACGGCATATTCACAACGGTAATTTGTTTTTTATTTCGAAGTTTTGAAAAACTGTTGTGTTGTTCATAGCTGCTTGGATTTGTTGTTTTTGTTCATTATGAAATATCACGTAAGCCCTCCAATGTGCTTCGCTATACCATGCCGTTATGGAGTTGATTAAAACAAAAATTGTCCTCCATGACAATACTCTTTACAGTGACAAATTGGATCAACCACCCTATGACACAAGAAGTATGGCATCAGATCACTAGAAAGATGAAAAAGCACCAGTGGTTAACACACTATTACATGACCTAGTGAGCTTCGTTTCATTCACTTCCATCCGGATAGTGTTGACCCCGTGGATCACTGCTCGGCTAGATGCACATGCCAAAAAACAACAGCGTGAATTACAGAGGCATGCGAAAAGTCCTTCAGCATTATAGGAATGTATGATCTGACAGAAGTGCACGCAGGTTACAAAGCAACAGAGCAGAATGGTGCACTAACTCCCGCTGGACTCCCCAGTCTCGTGTGCTTCACTTATGGTGCTTGATAGCGGATAGTTTTATGCAGCTGAAACAAGTTTGAATGAAATGGAGCGAATATATAATTTCATGAGTTGGTCCCTTTTGTCAAATTCCGGTATACCGGTATGCCGGCAAAAACACTGGGTCTGATACTAATGAAGTTTTAGGGTTCACGTTCGTTTAATCCGAGAAATAGAGTTACGATCGGTCCAGACTAAAAAGAATGGTTTATCTGACTCGTTAGAGTAGATGGTAGAATTGCCCACAATGCCCTACTCATTCGTCTCTAGCAGAAGAAGGTTTGGATCTTTGATATATCATTGGCGAAACTGCTGAAACCATGTTTCTCATAAGGACCACTGCGCAAGTTTCGGATGCACATGACATTTAACCGCACTGCAGCGACAAGGTGGCAGTCGTGAACAGTACGGACTGTTAGTCAGTGTTGTTCAAAGACAAATGCCCTTTGTTCTGCTGAAAATATTTACCTGAATTTAGGGTTCAAATACCGAACCCAACCGAGCCCGGTCACGGAACAGGCCTGTATACCACTGCAACGTGGCCACACTAAACAACACTCAGGTACATGCACCACCTGAGCCACATCACTTAGCTGTCATATCAGCGTAGTCCGATTGGTATGGTCTCCGACCGGTAGCGGGTGACTGTTGGCAACGCAAAACGGAGAGACAGTGTGCATCTCTGAACTTAAATGAACAGAAGAGAAATCGCATTTCTCTATAGAATATGTTGTCACGATCATATTCTCACTAAACGATAACCAATGATAAGACACAACGACAACCTAAGAAAATGTGCAAAACAATGAAAGACAGATTGGAATCCACGGAGTTTCTCAAACTGAATGAACAGTGTTGTGCCGTTTCCATGTTCTTCACTCGGTTTGTGAATTGTATCACGAGGTTATAAGGCCCCGTAACAGAAATCCCAAACCATATATGACGCTCTTCGTAGTTGTGGCCCTATCACTAAGACTTGCCTTCCTATTTCAAGTCGACTTGTTTGATTCTACAGGACTTGAGCTTAACGGAAGCATCGTAAAGTGGACAGCTCACTTAAAACAGATGTCTTGTTCTCCAAGTCTTTCTGGTTACCTCTGTCAACTTAGCTAAGTGCTTTTCTCACAAGACAACTGGGTATATCCGTATGTATCAGAGACAGCTCACTTTAGGTCCTGTTGCCAGAAGTGTTACTAGAAGAAGCATAGTCCAGTATGATATCCTAGTAGAGACTATCGCTTTTTAAATGCTTATGGATATCAGCTGGAAAAAGCACACCTAAGGGGTCCCCATGAACACCATGCAGTTATCTATAACGTCTCATGTTTGCGGAACAATCCGTAGAGGCAGAAACAGTAAATAATGATGTCTAGTTAATGGATATGTTAAAGTCATCAAATGAGGCTTCTGACGGTCTACCAGGCAATCGAAGTCAGCCACTAAACTTTCCTCCTTGAAAATTCACTATATCACCGCGGGGCTCCCTTGTGAAGTAGCTAACACTGCCTTTATCCGGTCGGTCTCAAGCGACCACAAAACAGCCGACTGTCCATAGTAGGGTTTGGTTCTGATCATTACAAACACCTTTTCAAAATCCCCCAGAAGGGTTCTAAAGTTCCCAATTTTAATTCCGTCACCAATAAAACACTTTTATCTATGAAGTGGTCATAACACCAACTTTTGTTTCTTAAAAGATTGTTAACTCCAAAGATTAGCTTATTGTAGAAGTCGCCCTAATCTGTGTGAAAGTACACTGTCACGAACAGACAATTGGACATGATGATTTGCTTGGACAGTATGTAATTGAATATTATCCGATTAGGGCTTCATACCACATTTCAATGTTAATCCATCGATTTTCAAGACCATATAAAAAAGTGATTTGATCGATGTTATGCGCGAACCAACCGACTAAGGTTTATTATTGGTATACAAATGAGATATTGTTACTCACCGAGGTTATGAGTAACCTATTACAACGCCTTATTGTTTCGTGTCGATAGACTACAGATGGACCGGAGTACACAGCCGCTTTGTTATACCTAATGCTGTTCGTGCATCTCTATGTAATTCGAGTTCATTTCAATGTGGCCTGAATCATTGTCTGATACGTTTTCTCGGCTCCCAAACAATTAATCCTTTCCACTAGAATGAGCAGAAATTAGAGCTGAAATACACAAACTAGTTGCACATTCCCCAATAAGAAGTAATATTTTCGTTATACACTTTCGGCTTTTTCACATAATCTATCAGGAAACATTTACCAGTGTTAGTTTAAAATCTGTGAGTTGCATGGAATACAAGCTTACCGGGTTGTAGCACCGTCGGCACACCAAAACGGTGTTCTGTTGCTGAGAATTGACGAGTGAGTTCTGTAGACCCAGTCACCCGATTTTTATCCAAATACGGTTGGTTGGCGTAAATGTGTTCCACCCGCATATCGGCAGCCCTAATGGGCCTAGCTGGACAACTAAATTGTCTTGCATAGTTCATGATATGACGATCAGTGATTTCAGTGGGTTCCCCATGGGACCTATGGTTATAGGCTGCGCTGTCGGAGACATGTCGTTCGTAAGCAACGGGTTCGATTGGTTTGTCTATCATAGAGCTGTAAAAGGAGCCTTGGCGATGTACAGACGGATTGGAGACCTCACGCTGAAAATGACTGATCATAGCAGCCTCCAAACTAGACGCAATAAACGAAGATGGCCGCTTGAACGATTCTGGTAGTAAAGTAGCTGTTGCCATGGCAGCTGCAGTGGCAGCATCTGCATGTGCAACTAAAGGTATGTTCCCCATCGGATACATACAAGCTGCACTGAGGACCAGAGGTGTAGGTGAATTTGGCAATGAACGATGACTCAAACAACCGTGTAACATCACCCCGAAGCATACCAGACCCAGAATACAACCACCGGTTAAACAGGCACGGTGATCGGTGAAAATACCCATCAATAGTAGAATCACAGATGCTATAGCTGCTAATGCCAATAGAACGGGTACCAGATGTCGCAGCACACTATGGAATGTGTGTCCTGTCGAACATTTCGTACGTCTACCCAGATGAAACGGACTTGGTATGTCTTGTGTGATACTGTCTTTGCGATCGATAGCTCGGTTACTCCATATGGAAGTAACAGTCATTTTGTTGTTCGCTCCAGACCGCATCTGAATGGCGTGTTGACTTTGGTTCAGTGGATCACAGTCTGTTCAACTGTGGTTTCGGGGGAAATGTCCTCAGGTCTGAATGTGTAGGCGACCGAAAAGTGTAAACTTCTCTCTGAAAATAAAATAACGTGCGTGTGAAATTTCAGTGGCAATAGCTTTGTTCTGCTCGGTACACTTTGTAAAAAAATCTCTATGGATGACGGTACTTGGTATACATCTCGCAATATAAATTATGTGGCCAAACAAAGTTTCACTAATACCTTTATTACCAAGTCAAAAGCGGCCGTTTCTCGCAACAAATGTACAAATCCCACTAGAATTTTGATCAAATAAACCCTCAGAAAATAAGTCGTGCATCAAACGTAAAAATACCTATATATGGCCTTCCCAAGTTGTCATGTTATCTGCCTATCTGATTAAATCTTCTCACACCACGTGGACATCAGGTGTACTGGGCTCGGATATTCGTCATCATTAAACCAGTATAACAGTATCCGGACCACCCTGTCAGTAGTTTGGGTGTGAGTAAATTGTTATGTGACTAGAATATCGGTTTGCATCTGTTCTGTACATGTCACGTCAAGAAGATACGACCAGAAGCATTTGGGAAGATGGGAACAGTTAACGTTCCAGTAGATACAACAACCAGCGTTAGTTTACGGGGCCAACGCAATTCACCGCCATCTCAAAATAATCTCACTAATAGAATCATGTCTCAGATCAAGCTAGATTGAATTTCTTCTCATCGGAAAGGCAAACGATTTGCCACTAATCAGTCCAGTACACATAAATATGACTCTATACCAAACAGTACTGTATCCATCATCGATTTTCCGAAATGATTTTATTCAGCTTGCTATGCATCAACTGTGGAGTGTTGTTAGGGATACATTGCACAATTATTGTGGAATGGTTGACTTCAGATGAATGTATGAGCCCTGAAACACTTCATGTAGAATTAGAAGTCAGCCGTACCAGTCGCTGTTGGTCGTTGTTCACTCACATTCTCCCTTGCCCCGTTTGCACTATATCCTTTGAACCTCTCAAAACAACACCTGACAATCTATCGGCTATCAACCACCCACTTGGTCGTACTCAATGATGTACTGACAATCAGGGACTTAGAGGCAGTAGTCTACTCAAGTCCAGGTAACTGGAAATGCCGCCCGACAATTGTCTAATCGGATAAATTATGACGTGAATCCAGTTGTTTGAGTTCTACTTGACCACTCAACTTGGAGCAAACGCATCAACCTCAGGGTATCAGTAGCAACTCGGGGAGGCTCTCTAGCTGTATTGCGATTATTTTCAACATATTTGTTCATACTCCAAATTTTGTAAAGGTTATGTATAGTGGAATATCACCTGCTGTAATGTTTTATTGTTTGCTTGTTTTTGTTCATTAAGTTCCTGAGTGAGCTACAACAAGTTAGAACCGAAGGAACTGTGGGCTTCGTAATGTTTGAACGTCCTCACACAGTATTTAGTAGATGGTTTGAATATGAAAACTTACAGCATAAAGGCTTCATAGAAAACGTTCATCAAGGAGCTCAACTGCTACGGAAACTACCTGTTGTCCTGACACCAGGGCAAGTGGTGCTAACAGACGAATTGACCACACAGTTTCGTCACCGAATGTATATTGACAGCAACTACAATCGATAAATTTGTGCTTGCAGAAACACATACTCATTCGCACCCACAGAACGCGTTGTCCGGTCTAGTAAGTGTACGGTTTAGACGGCAGATACATGTACGGCCAGAACTCCACTCCCAGGAGTTCACCGTAGGAGTAGGAAACACTGGTAGTGGATACAAAATGGACGATCGCCGAAATTTCTCGCAACGTTCAAGCAAACAGACACGGCCAAGCCAGACGAGATCAAACTACTGGATCGTGACCACACTTTACAATGCTTGTGGCGTTAATTACAACACATAAATGATCATTTTCCTCCGTGCGTTGAGTCTTCCAGTATGAAGACTCCTGGCTTTGCTCCACTACTCTGTGCAGATGAGGACTATATAAAACAGCTCGACAAGTGCAGTGTCTCATTGTCAGCCTCTTATTGCTTTAATATGCCTACCCGTTGTCAACGAACATATACAATATATATGTAGCATTTGAATAAACTCAAGTTAATTAAATACCACCGCAGAGTGCTTGGGGACATCAAAAAGTTTTAAGCCAACGCACAGTATGGCCACATGCAAAGGTGTGTGTCTGTGTGTCTGTTTATTTTTGTTAGTTGTGAGTTTAGGTCACTGATTGCCATAGAAACGCTTGAGGCTACCATGCACCTCTGAACATGCCACCCAAAAGTAAGCTATTTTGAATATTGAAATTGGACTTTCTTGCACGCCATGTGTCAACGTTTTGCCAAACTGGTAGGTCATTTTGCCAGGGAACAAAATTAAAAGCGCATCGTGACCCAGACAAACTTTGGCCTAGGTGAACAGGGATTGTATAGATGTGTTGGAGTGCGACCGCGTTTAGGACGCTACTTCGTGCGTACATAATAGCCTGACTATGCCAGTTCCACTGAACGGTAAGGAAAATCTCGGTGACTGGTCACTTACAGTCTTCATCCGTTTTCCTTTCTCGTTTGTGATTTCTGATGGGGACTGGATTTAAATGCTAGCCATGTTTTGTCCGTTGCGATCAAAAGGTACAACTAAACGTACGCTTTCCATAAAGATGCTTAAGGTGCTGAGATATGATATTTGACAATGGAGATGAGTTTAAACTCCTCAAATTCCAATCTAGAAGTAAACAGTCTGAACAGGAAGTTCACATTCTGCTCACAGTGTGGCGTGACTGGCAGAGTACATTTTGTAGTATAAAAACTGAAATTTCGGTTCCAGTCTACTGGACAGAAATGAAAATCACAGGTCATTCTGTTAGCACCATTTTGCTGGTGAATGACTGGATAGGATAATCCATCGATGTCTTTGCAAGTGACTTTTTGTTTGGAGAGTAAACTCGATGACTAGAATGCGAAACTGGTATTGAGATAATCAACGTCGCCTACGTCACCTTTACTCGATTGGGAAACTACTTTGAATTGGTTGCTCCTGTTGATGATGCTCCACCTGAAAATACAGACCTCTTCAAAATGACCAGTTCCGTTTTTGTTTCAATTTACAAAGTAAATGAAACTTGAACGTGAATGGAATCGGCAGGCTTTGTGTTACGAGTCAAGCTCCTATCCATACAAGACCAAGGGATAATTCAGCTACTTTCTGGATAAGGTGGTTGATATAGTTGCAGCATGAACGTTTCCAACCTACTTTCACATTCTAATGTGAGTTGTAGTAACTGCATTTGTTAGGCTGTGTTCTTCCGAAATAACCAGTTCACCAAAACAAAACTCAGCCACATGTATGGAAAAGTAAACGCTCTGATTCATCTGTACTAGCCTGCAACAAATGAGTAACAGACTTTAAATGAAGTTAACATGGAAACAATACGTGAACGAATCAACAAAAATGGTCTCAATCGTTCTCATCTTATTGGGACAAACAGAAGTGGTTGAGACTTCTTCGAAACTTGCAAAACTGGCCTCACCAATATGGGACACTTTCGGATTCCGATTAGGTGGCAATATATTCCATGACTGCCGTGGATCATTTGGATTGTTAGAACGTGCTGGGTTATCGATGGAGCCGGGTCCTTCTTGACCGTAATAGTTAACAGGTCCTTATTCGACAGTGCCATATGTTGCCGGGATTGTCCATAGTTAAAGTTCACTGCATGTGCAACGGAACCGATATAAGTAGAAGGCAGAAGAATTGTTTGGGCGACTATCACCGCTGTATGAGGCTATGACCTTACAGCCCAAAGTGGATACACAGTCGTACCGCTTGTCAAGTCCTGTTTGTGTTCGACGTCGGTGTACAACTCAAGTTGTTAGGTAAATACTGATTACGAATTATAATCGCGAAAACACATCGCACCGCTTTACAGCACAGCTTTGAACCTTGTAGAACTGGGTTATATTTTGGCTATCCATGAATTTCTCTGGATACTCATTATCGATTGGTGCACTTTTCATACACTCATCCTTCCCGTCCAACGGGTCTGTCGTACGCAGAAAACATTGGCGTTTGCTTTAACTTATGGCTGAACGTATTCCAAGAAGTTTATCAACGACAAAACCAAACGACTATTTGCTGACTGAAATACTCGCTAGGTGTCTAGTTTCTTCAATGATCGCGCCCACCTTAAAAGAACCTGTTTGGTGTGTTTTTCATTTGCCGTTGCTGCGTACATTCTAAATAAATTTTACTGAGATTACGTTGGCGACTGATAACAGTTGATAGAAATGTTGACGTCTCTGCTTAAGGTTTTATTTCAGGGCGGACGCGACAACTCTGAGTAATTAACGAAACACCCATAATCTACTAATTTGGAATTGTGGTGTGGTCATGTTCAAGTCTGCCTGCCCAACTTCTGTATGGACCTAAACTGCATAACTCGTAATTCTACCTCTGAGACCAAGAATGAATGCCAATCGAAAAATGTTGCTAAATCAATCTGTACGTAACAAGCACTGAAACGGAATTTATCCCATGGTGCTTTCACAATTTCAAAGAAATGAACATATCTTTGTATCCAAGCTCTGGTACACTTGCTAGTCAACGTCCGTTAAATTGGTACTTCCTTGCAGTCAAGTCAAGAACCGTGTATACCAATGGCTGGGATTACAACTTAATTTGTCGACAGTGTAACGCGTGGAAATCCCGTCGAGCAGGTTCCTACAAGGTCGACAGAATAGTACTAAAAATGATCGATATACAATGTTGCTTCTCTGGCAATGTACCACTGCACTGCTTAAAATCGCACTAATTATATCATATTTTGTAAGCTATTTTCGATGCACTGGAATGTCCGCGAGCATACTATGAGATGTGTAGCAGTCTACGCGACTGCGGAACGTTTCATGAACGAGAACAGAGTTTTTGTTACATGAACATGTTCAGCTTCGCCCATTTGTTTGACTAAAAGTATACACGCATATGATTATTTTTGTCATTCGTCCATCGGGTTCTCATCATCATCCACTATCGTCATCATGAGCCAGCTGATGGATGCGAGTCCAGACTGACATACGTCAAGTAAGAATAGGGCTAGGATGTTCTGCAAAGCCTACTGTCCGTAGATAGGCTTGCATAACATCGCTACCTTCAACTAAGTTGACAAGTCGCCTACGAACTCATTTTCGACCAAATCCGTTTGATGGAAAGCTCATGTTCAACTATTCATCGATCCGTGGTATGTGATCTGCGAAAACTAAAAGCGCACAATTACAACGAGGATTCCCGGCTGTTAGCCCACCAGTTTGACCCTCCGTCATCTGTACCCACAGGAAACCTAAAGGGCTGAATGAGTGTGGAATCATCTACATTACGTATCAGAATTGTGGGCTCGGTAACGAAATCCGGATTTCAGACCAAATGGCTAACCCAGCGACCACGCCTCCTTACCGAGTCGGGTGGGCGAACGGGCACAGCACACTGCCGAAACCACATCCAGATTAGATGGCTGTCGTTAGGATGGGGATGACGTGCATTTCCAGTGAAGCCTCTCGGCCCCATGAGCTCAGTGCTTCGGCCACCACGGCACACGATCGATAGCATGTGGCTGTTCTACACACGCCTCCGTAACTGTTTTAGCGCGTGAAAGAAAATACTGAACTGGGAACCAGCACGTATCGATGAGCGCACACGCACACAGCGAAAATACGATATTTCCCTAACGGATTGTGGTATCACCCTAGTATTATCACCAAACGGTACATAATAAAAAGCTGCATTCGGAAACAAAACAGACTTACGAATCACTAGAAGACAGGCTAAAACCCAATAATTTTTCCGCGGAAACTGAGGTACATCCTCCTGTTTTTAGGTTTGTCGTGCTAGTTGTGGACTCCAACGCAGTGCATTATAGCTATGCCATCAGAACAATAAGCGTCGCTTGGTTCCTCTCTGTTTTATGGCCTCGTTACTGAACCAAATCCTTCCGCTTCCTGTCAACGTGTCATTCGATCATTTTATCCGTGCCGTGATGAAGGCAAGCTGTTCCGTCATCGAGATCGGCGTAGACATCTTGATCAGAAATGTTGTTCTCTGAACAACAATGTATCCAGGATGTGAAGACCGTTTAGTTTGGATCGACAAAAAACATTCGCATCATACGGAGAGAAACATGTTGCTACATGGAAATACTGATCGAACAGGGCAGGGTCGAGTAAGGGATATAACACACTCCTTACAGGTATAGTGTCTGTTCGCGAACTGACTTGAGGTGTGTACCGACTGTAAGTATAAATACTTCTTCATCAGGACAGAAAGAAGACGTATATTACGATATGTTAACATTTCCTTTACCCTCATCAGTCGCAAACATAAAACATACTAGTTATATGCATCATATAGATAAGGACAAACAGGGACTAGACACACAAGCACACCAATTATTACGTAATCATGACCACGGCAACCCGACAGGTTGTTTCAACCACTTCTGTGCATACAACTTCGGTTGGAAAGTTCGAATGAGCATCGCTTCGCAGAAAGCTAGTAACTTCGGGTTTCGGTTGTGTAACAATAACTTGAATGACCTGTTGTTATGAGGTGTTTAGCAATCGATGACGTACAAAAGATACGTTGACCCAATAAACTCATTCAAGTTATTGTTGCGCAACCGAAATTCGAAGTTACTAGATTTCTGCGAAGCGATGCTCATTCGAACTTTCCAACCGAAGTTGTATGCACAGAAGTGGTTGAAACAACCTGTCGGGTTGCCGTGGTCATGATTACGTAATAATTGGTGTGCTTGTGTGTCTAG